>VZTT01065036.1:3784-26452 GCA_013400855.1 Buphagus erythrorhynchus | reverse complement strand
TGTCTTGTGTACTGAGTCTTCCTACCTAAACACCAAGAAAACAAACTTTCGTCAGTGGTCAAAGAGGTACAGGATTAGTACATGCTCTGACAGCTGGGAAAAAACCACAGGGTGGCTGGGTTACCGATACTAGAGCCCCTCTCTGAAGAGGTGTCTGGGTATGTGTGCAATGAACTGTGGAACTATGTGCATTACCAATGGGTTGTAATGTCAGTGTAATGGACTTATTATACACCAGGTAGGGAAGGGAGTAAAAGTCTGGTACCTCCCATATAGCAGTCTACAGGCATATGACCTGGAGTAGTAAAGATGCTCAATAAAATAGAGTAGGTACCATGGACATCATTTACAGCTGGGGAGGTCTGTAGCTCATGCTGGTTTCAGAGTACTTCTTTCTCTCTCCCAGCTGCCACAGGGCCACCCAAACCCCTGAAACATTCTTTGGTAGTAACAGCACAGAGTGAACTGGCTCCAGCTCAGTTGGTTGGGACAATGGAGTGGAATAGGACTGCTTCCAAAATGTAATCTCAGAGCTGAAATACCACACACCAGAACAGTGTTCACACCAGGTTTGTTATGGCGGTGAGAGATCAGTCAGACAGGATGAGTCAAACATGCCCAAAGTGTTAAGACATTGCTTTTCAAATCCACACTGTCTTTCTTAAGGAAATGAATGGATTAAAAATTAAAACAATCTTCCTCTTCTTTGTATAAAAAACTGTCGTGGCTGGGAGACACAAGGAAACCTGGCTGGATGACAAGTTAGCCAGAGCAACAAAAACTGAAGATATGTCAGAACTTGTTCCTGCTGCCTGCAAAAATTATAGCCATTAGGAATCCACTTTTACTGGTTACCAAGTCACCTCGAGACCTCCCATATTGCCATGTTTCTACAAGTACTAAATTAATTTTTTTTAATTAAATCCCAGCCCTGTGAAGCTCAATGCAAATGTTTTTGATAGTGCCAGCAGGCCTTTAGGTCAGTAATATTATTTGTCTTTCTGTCCAAGGCCATACAACACTGAATTTGTGTCATCTGCTTCATCAAGGACACTAGCTTTGATTTTTTTTTATATTCTCTTCACTCAAAATCTCTCCTGTACTTTTTCAGATACTTTTATCTGATGCAATGCTCCAAAACACCAGGGCAGCANTAGGGTTAATTACATTAACCCATTAATAATTTCTGTAATTCCTGTTACAGAAACATTATAACAAAATATTTAAAACCTACAGGCTGCCTTTGCAGTTGTGGTCATCCCATCACACCTAGGTCCACCATTTCACTCTTTCCTCGTTATTTATAATTTCCTAAACTATTGGGCTGTGGCTGTTTTTAAACTGTCCATAAAGGGAGGAGTACAGCATTTATATTACCCCAGACAAATAAATTACAATGATGCAGCAAAAGAGAACCAGCAGAGAGTTCTCAAGAAAAGATGCAACGGGGCAACTTGTTTAGATATGAGAAAACCAAAAGAACACAAGTTCTAAAAGGTGCATGAAATTAATCACATTCAAATTATAGGGGTTAAAGAGCTACAATAGTGAATCTAATACACTGTGTACACAGGCTCCACGTTGGGAAAAGTGTGGTAAACCCTGCTGAGACACAAGGCCAATGCCAATGCCAGCTGTGCTCCTCACATGTGCCACAGGGAGCATAGGCATTAATCCAGTGTTTTAATTGGTCTGATCCATCACTGAGAGGTTGCTATCTGAAAGAAAAACCAGAGAGATCTGGAGCCTCTGGAGAGCAGTGTGGTGGCAGCTATCTCCTGTGTCAGATGTTGTAACTGTCCCCTCCTTTGCCAGGTTTGAAATGAATGGGTTTCCCTTGGATTTGACAGTCTGGTCCACAGTCTAAGAATGAGCCACATCATCTGAAGCAATGAGAGGAAAGAGTGAGACAAAGCCTTTCTGTGACCAAGTCTGAGTGCCTATATATTATTCTGTTCACCTCTGTTTCTGAAAGGTGGAAACTAGCAGTGGAGGATGAGAAGGCTGAAAACAACAGTGAGGGTATTGAGAATTTAATTTATGAGAGGAGGATAGATAGACAAGGCAGGCTTGCTCAACCAGAGCTGATGGGAAAAAGAGTGCCAGCTACAAATACTCTGAGGAAAATGTCAGCACATAGCGTTTGCTAACTATTTTGATTCAAAAGTAATGTTGGCACAAATGTGGTATCAGCTGCCCATAAAGAGCTTCAGCTGAAAGCTGGTAGTTTCCAATCATGTTCAGGGGCAGTTTTGCAAAAATGGAATTAGATAAAGGACAGGGATGAGTCTAAGCAATCTGAATGCTTTTAAGATAGAGTTCAATAAATGAATAACAGTGATTATTTTATGAGGTAATGTTTGCAGTATCTGGAAGGTCTCATTTAATGATGCAGGTGATTCCTTCCATCCTATGTTATTATGCACCCACAGCCAACATTGTTCCGTAACCATGGCTAACAGAAAAAAAAAGGCAGGATCACATAACTCCTAATGCAAGTGCTTTAGTAGGAGCAAAACAGTCAAAATCATGAAGGCTGTCAAAATAGCTAGCATGAGCCAGAGGTTATTTAGGCAGTGCAGCAGCATCTCTGTAAGTTTGATGCAAGACAGTAATCCCATCCAGATATCAACAGAGGGTATTGATTTAGACAAAGAGATAGTTTTCTGCATAGCAATGTTATGAACTTACTACAGCTGCAATTTGATAAGTAATCCAAAAGCAAAGTCATACAAAATGCATTTGCAAATGCACTTTTTAATACAAGCAGCAGGAATGAGAACCATGGGAATATCACAGCAGGAGGGCCATAAAGACACCACTCACTTCTAGTGATGTTAAAGACAGCATAAGAAAAAGTATGAGATCCTCCACCAGAGCAGTAACAGTGACACTGAGACAGTTCTCAGGATTAATTACTTTTATTGGAAGAATCCGAACCATTTGCACAGGGAATTGAGAAAAACAGATTTGTGTGGATGAATAGAAATGGTTTTCCTAAAGAAAAAGTGTCTAACCAAAGACTGGGTTACTAAAAACACTCATGAAGGTTCTGATCTGCAGGAGTGGCATAAATAACTGCTAAAGCCAAAAAGTATGAGTAAACTGCACAAACCAGTGCAGCAAAAAAAGCCCCCAAACTCAAAACTGTAGGAATGTGGGTTTTTTTCTACTTAACTACTTTTATTCAGCATCCTGACATACTACTTGTAAATAAGCAATCATTTGAGCAATCATGAGCAATGTAAATGAGGGATCACTCTCTGATCCCTATACAGTCTCTAACTCAGCCATTTAATGGAATGAGATGATATTTTTCACTAATATCTAAGAACTCAAATTCTTCAAATATCTTTAGAAAGACTATACACAAGTGCCCTGAAAGTGAAGCCCTCCCCAGGGATTTGCTTTATCTCTTTCTGGGTACTAAAGCCAGAGGCATGAAAGCATTTTCTTTAGCAACATCCCTTTGAGTTCCTCTGCCTCCTTTGACCTGTACAAAAGCTGAATTCTAGTCTCCTCCCTGTGCACAGATAACTTGCATAGTTTTGCTGTAGTTGTGTTTCTGTTTTTTCTTTGCTGGACTTTTGGCTGACTGACAGTTGCTTTGCTCTGGCAGATAGGAAGTGAAGATCTGTTTCAAGACTCCCAGTTCTGAATGATTATCTCTGAGGAAAGATTATCTCTTTTGCAGTTTTATGTTTTAAATAGGCACCCAAGAAAGAAATGACCTGAGACTTTTGTGCAGATTTTCAGAAGAGAGGACACTAAACAACAACACTTAACACCGAACTTGGGGCAAAGGAAGTTTCATTTTAATGTCCGTGTGAAAATTCAGACTCTTTAATATATGTAAATTGGTAAACACCTGGGATAAAGAACCACATTTTCCACATAGTGAAGCAGAACAAGCAAGCAAAAATAATACAAGTGCAGCATTATATGCTGCACTTTCCTAATTTGTTTTAAAAATAATAGATCTATTTCAATAATACTTAATATGCAAGCTACTATACTATTTATATTCTGCAAATTAAGTGATCATGTTGCTAGAAAATAATGACAGTTTGATCTGTGACTAGGAGAGATCCCAGGGTGAGTGTCCTATGTTTGCTAGCACTTATCCTACAGGGGATAAGGCAGACTCTATGCCATTGCAGCATCATAATATATACTCATGCTTCTTTGTGGCATGTCTCTTCTAAAACTCTATTGCTTTAGCAGAAAGAGCAGCCTTTAGTAGAGCCATTGAGCAGCCATGACAATTCCAGCAAGCATATGAGGACAGTAAGTGAGGACAGTAGATCCTCCACTGTACAGCCTGAAGATGTGCACAGCTGCAAACTAATGTAATTGAGCCTTATCACCCACAGAGGAAAACAGGAGGATGAGCAAACCTTTACTCCAGGAATAGCTTAAGGGAGAAAAGTCTGCTATATGGCCTGCTTACATGGCTCTGAGTTTTCTCTTGCCCTTGTAACATTACTACAGTGGGGATCTCTGTTGGGCTGGTCACTTAATAGCTTGATCTCAAAGGCTCAATACTGTCATGCAGGTAAAGGGGACCACTACCCACCAGGGTCATTCCACCAAGCTCTTCTCTGGGTCCTCCAAACCTCGTCCTCCCAGTAATAGCTGCAGCCTCCCGTGCTGACTCCTTTGTTGAGTTTCTCAGACTATGCCATTGTAGCAGAAAAAGAGAATTTTATTTCCTGGATGACCTATGCCTGAGTCAATCTCAAAGCTCCCCAGTATTGCTCACTCAACATCAGGAGAGGAGCAAGAGGCGAGCATTTATTCTGTGAGATCCTGGAAGGGATGAGAATATGATGAATACTTGAAGCAGGCTAAGAGGTATTTGTTTCAGCATGGGGAAGAAAGGAAGCATTTTAATCCCTAGGGAATGCGTGTGTCTTCCTCCTGCTTCATTCAGAGCATAGAGCTTTGCCTTGCTTTAGGCTTACAACTTAGGATCTCCCACATCACAATAAATACTCCCAATCCCAGTGGCGAAGGATAAACTATAATTGTGAGCTACTGAGGACTTCCAGTCCTGCATGCATGAGAATTTCTCTTTCACATACCTACAATTTTCAAACTGTTAATGTGGTTTAGGAACATTCATGGACCAGTATACCACAGTAACTTGTGGGATGCAACAAGGCACTTTTGGGAAACCTTTTTTTATTGCACATGTTCTGCTGAGAGCTGACAATTAACATTGACTTCAGTCAGCTTGAAAACTTAGAGCCTATTGATCTTAAGTCTTCAGTTAGGTATCATTAGAAGAGAATAGCTTTGTAGAACAGGTCCCTTGTAATTGAAATTACCAGAACAATAATGTGAGAGATTAATTTTGAATGCTGACTTTAAATACACTATTTACTGGGAAAAAAAATCAAGCTCTTATTAAAAAATGCCCTGTAAAAAATTCATTTGTATTAATGAATCATTGCAAGGTTAGAATTTAGAAGTTAAATACTATTTGATCCTGTGGGAGTCCAGGACATCCCTCTGGCTGCCCTGGATCGCTCGAGACAATGGCAGGGAGCCAATAGCACCTGTGCCTTTGATCTCAGCCCATGGGAAAGGCTGCCAACTCTGAGAGAAGAATTACAGGCCACAAGGGTTTAAGTAGAATAGTAATGGATTTGTTATAGGATGAGAAAAGTAGAATTTAGGGGATTTTAGGATTGGGGTTTAAGGGACAAGATGGAGGGATTTGGGCGTGTCTTCTTCTTCTCCTTCTCCTTCTTCTCCTTCTCCTTCTCCTTCTCCTTCTCCTTCTCTTTCTTCATGTCCTCCATGTTTCACTGTGACGGTGGCACTTTTCTATTGGGTTAGAGTAGGGACTCACTGTCCAACATAGGTGATAATAATTGGTACAAATATGTAAATATAGCACACGTAATTTGTAGTATATAAGGTCAGTACCAGCCCATAGGGGCAGGCAGAACCTCGTGTCCCATCTGCTGAGAGGAGTTCGCGGGACAGAAAGAGAATGTTATACATAAGAAGAAAATAAACAACCTTGAGAAGCACAAGCTACGTCTCCTGACTCCTTCTTCAAGGCTCAGGCTGGGAAGAAAGACTTTTTCCATGTTTCAGGGTCATCTTAACCCCAAAGTCGGACAGATCCCATCTAAATTAACAGCTCCTTCATTTCTCCCAGAAGCTCTGTTTCAACATTTTCATTTATAAGGCACTATTTACTTAAGGAATTGTTACAAAAAAAAAATATTTTCTTGCAGCATCAGGACTCCCTCTAGTGTCATTCCAGCCAAAATCTGGGGATATGTATGGACCACTGAAAGTTTGTGTTTGCTTTTGACGAGACAACAGGAGCATACATCCGTAACTATTTTGTATCTGTGATACTAAGAAACTTTGGTCCACTACTCTGAACATCCATTCAGGAAATCCAACTTCAGTATTTGCCATCTGACACAGTGTAGTCAGTGCTCAATCCTTCCCATTAGATTTTTCCAGGCATAAGTGTTTGTTACTTACCCATAACTGCAATTTCAGCATAATTTAACCAAATTCAAAGAAATAGGATAGAAGTTGTTTCAAAACATGTTGAGACCTTTGGTGGGGGATTTTTCCTTGTTTGTTTCTGGTTTTGTATTTTTCCCCCCTAATTGTCTGTAAGCCTATGGGAACCCTACAGAAACCTGCAGCAGCAATTTGCAGAGAGTATTGTTAGTTGAAAATTAAATAGAAACTAATCTTTAAAGTGGTTTCTAGTACCACACGAAAATCCTGTCTTCTCAGTGGAACCTTTTCCCAATCAAATAAAATAAAAAGAAACTATTAAACTGATAGCCTCTCAGATGCAAACAAGCAGATCTCCATCATTAGTAGGAAAGAATCTGTCAATTAGTTTCATGATTTTTCACATTTGCATAAAACTATTTAGCACTGAGTTCAACTACTGGATATGCAGCTGGTATACAGGAACTATTCCACGACTGCAATTTTTTGTAGGGAACAAATCCTGCTGTGCGTTCAAGACATATTAAACCCTTGAATAGTATATGCCAAAGATTATAAAAAGGAAAAAAAAATTAAAACCCCCCCAAATCACAGATATACAGGAAATGCAAAAATAAAAAACCGAAGTAGGTCGATGGTGCTTATCAATGATGAAGTATGGTTTAACAGGAATAGTATTTATCCAAATCTTTAACACATTTCTTTAGAAACTTATGTTCCACTAAAGCAAGTAGGATCCATGGTTTGAAAATCTTAAATGACTCAAGAAAATGTGTCTTAAAGCTATAGCCTTGCAGGCATTTCTCAAGTTGTGGCCTTCCTTTTTTCAGAAGTCTCAATATTTTTTTAAATGTCCATGAAGATTTCTGGGTCACAGCACCACAGAACAGTTGAGGTGGGAAGGTACCTCTGGCGCCTGTCCAGACCAACCCCTCTGTTCAAAGTAGAGCCATTGCCAGCTGGTTGCTCAGGGCTGTGCCCTCTCAAGTTTTGAGCATGAACAAAGATGGAGACCCTGACTGAGCAGCCTGTTCTAGTGCTTTATCTCAAATGTGAGGAATACTTTTTGTATTTAAATGCAATTTCCTTTATTTCAGTTTGGGCTTACTTGTGCTTGTCCTTTCCCTGGACACCTGTAACAAGTCCTACTCCCTCTTTTTCACATGCTCCCATCATTTGTTCATAGACATTATAGACATTGATAGAATCATTGATTAAATTCCCTTGAACCTCCTCTTCTCTAGGCTGAACAATCCCAGCTCTGTTCGTTCCTTCTCTGGCCTCAGAGTCAATTGCCTTTCTTTGGACAAAAGGCAATTTTGAAATGCGCATACATAAAAAAAAAAAATTATTGTGTTTAAGGAAAATATTAGTTCAGTGATTACTGCTGTTACTCACTAGAGACTAATTACATTTTTGTGACTGTACTGGTAGCTATAATGTCAAATAGATTACCTAAAATAACTGCAACATATTCCCAAATTTCATCCTATACCATGAATCACGAGGTATTTTAAAAAATATGGCTTGTTCTTTTTCACAAAGTTTGGTAGCTTAGCATCCAGTGTGATACCTCAAGTGGCATTTCGTAAATCTTTTCCTTTTTCTGAACTCAGACCTCCAGTGGTGATCTGGTTCAGCACAGATGTGTCCCCTGCTTGCATAGAGTCCTCCTGCATGTGCCTCACCAGGTGTGCATGTGATACCAGGGCCCTCATACTCCCTATCTCTCTGTCTTTGCATTTAGACCCAAAACCCCTCTCAGGTATGGGATACTCCTTTACCTACCTTGTGCCCCTCATTCAAGCACCTTGCTGCAGTATTTTTTGACTACTACTTCTGAATGCCCACAGTGCAAGTGATGCTGCCCCTTCTGAGGTACAATCCAGGGACTTTCCCTGCAAATTTCTCTGCACAGGGTAGGAATATATTAAGTGAGACCTGCGTAACTCATGAATGATGCAAAGGCAAAACTTTTCCCCAGGCTTCCCTGCTGCAGCACAGGAGTTTGTTGATGCACATCTGGAGATCTGCTTTTCCAGTATCAGTCATGCTGTAAATTGTTATCCCACATTAAATCCTCTTTTTGACCTTCTTGTTCACATCTTAAATAGAGGCCTTTTTGCAACACCTTCTCCAGGTTTTCACAAATCTTCTTTGAGTGCCAGTCTGAAGTGAATGAAGTTTATGAGGTCTCTGCCTTTGAGATCCTTAATAAAGTTTTTAAGTGATATTTAGGGGAAGATCCCTCCCCATGATTTCCATCTGGGCGCAGATTCCCCTTGCTGTCACATACATTATTCTAAAAATGTAAAGATAGCAAAGTCTGCCAAAATTGTAAGGAAAATCTAGACTAAATGATGATTGCAAACCTCAAAGGAAGAGAAGAACCAGACAGCTGACCCAGAAAAGATATTCATGCCATCACCATTTTTCTTCTTTTTTTTCAGTTTTGGTATCTCACTCTGCTTGCTTAGTGTCAGATTTCAGGGCACCAGATTCCAGTCCTATTGGTAAGGGAGCAACAAGTTAAAAAAATAATCGACCTGTTGAGACACATTGCAATGCACCCTGCCAGTTGATAAAATTGCAGAAAATTTTATGACTGCAAGGCAGTTCCTGGCACGGATGATTTATGTAAATCAAGGCGTGTCTGCATATTTGAATTAAGTGCCATAAAGGCTTATAAATGGCACAAATGTGCTCCTTAAAAGCATTTTCTAAGCTGACACTTTGTCCCTTTAAGCACAGGACACCAGTGAGTAGGTGTGAACTGCATATTTTTTTTCTAATTTAGGACCTGTTATAATGAGATCTTATCACTATAACTAGCTTGGAGGACGTTGTAGCCAGCTGGAGGTCAGCCTCTTCTCCCAGCAAACAGGGCAAGAGGACGTGATTTTAAGCTGTGCCAGAGGAGGTTCAGGATCGATATTAGGAGGAATTTCTTCACAGATAGGGAGATTAGACATAGGTATGGGGTGCCCAGGGAGATGAAATCAACTTCTCTGAAGGTTATTAAGGAAAGGATGGATACGGCATTCAGTGGCACGGTAGAGTTGAAATGGTGGTGTTCGGTCATAGGTTGGACTCAGTTTCGGAGGTCTTTTCCGGCCTAATTGATTCTGCGATCATCTTAAATTTCTGAAACTATTGTTTGGTTTACCTGTAACACGTTTCTTCCCAGTGTGATGTGCTCCTTTATGGACAGCATGCAAACACTCTAAGGGACAGAGATGCCAGGAGAGGAGAAGGTTTGGGGTACCTCAGAGTACTCCCACTGCGACAGGCAGGCCACGGAGACAAAGGGTGTGCAGCGGGTGAACGACCGACAACAGCTGTAACCCACAGGCGGGCGGGTCGCACCTGAAGCACACCCTACCGCACACCCCCGAAGGGCGCTCGGGGCTGTGGAAGGCACTGCCCCGCCTCCTCTCCCAGGCCGCTGCTCCTGTCGCGGGGGCGGGCCGGCGCAGTGAGAAGGGCGGGAAAGACGGGAGGAGGGCGGAGGCCGTCCCGGGACGGCGGGCGTGGAGCACGGGCCGGGGCGGTGACACTCCCCGCCGTTCCTCAGGGCTGCGCCGCGGCCGCACCGCCGGGCCGGCTCCAGCATGGCCGGCTCCAGCATGGCCGGCGTGCTCCCCTTGCTGCTGCGGCCGGCGCTGCTGCTGCTGCTGGTGGCGCTGCTGCTGGCCTCCGGCCGGCCCGCTCTCGCAGGTAGGGCCGCGCCGGGGCCGGAAGGCACCTGCGTCCGCGGGGAAGGGGCGGCCCGGCCGTAGCCCCGGCGCTGGGGCTGCTTGGAGCGCTGCAGCGACTTGTCGCCAGTGTTCCTGCGAAAGCAGCAGCCCGACGGGGAGCGCCTCTGCGGGCCCCGTGCCTCGGCCGACAGCCGCCGCAGCCCCGCGGCCGGGAGCGGGGGCGGGCGGGCGGCCGCGCAGGTGGTGGGACAGCGGGCATTTTGTGGAGGCGTGGTGTCCTCTTGCCTTTGAGTGAAGGCCGAGCTGTCCGCTCGGGTGTGAGCCCGCCTTATGCCTGCTTCCCCTCCTACTGCCGAGACGCTGAGACTTGACATAGCGAGACTTACTAATGAAAACGTGGATGCTTTGCAAGCAACGTAGATGTAAACCTTTTCCCTCCACCTCTTATCATAACTGTAGTATGTCATGAGGAAAAATGCTGAGGCATAAACAAAAATATTCCCTGCAATTCCTTCCCCTGCTCTGGCGTGTGTGTGAGCTAGTAGTCCCCATGATGAGTATCAGCCAGAAACTGCAGGTATCTGGGTTTTAGCGTACAGCTTCAGCTGTCCTGTGCCTGGCTTTTCAAGACGTGCCAGTCACCTCACCAGTAGTGATGTACGTTAAGTTGTGGGTCTTGGGCAGTCATCAAAACCATTGAAACAGGCAAAAACTTGAGCTGCAAATTCTGTTTCTTCTTGAGATGTAGCTTGAAGTACATTGCAATTTGAGCTTAAAAGAATGGTAATGAAGTTTATTATTTAAATATATTTTAAAAACTATTGGATCAGTGTGCAGTCTGTCACTGCAATCCCATGTGAGACAAACCAGTCTCTAATGATCTTTAGAAATGTCGGGTGGTCAGTTTCTGTAGTTGTGTGGCATCTGTTTCACTAGCTGAGAAGACTGGTTAGAAATGAACTAATAGTTAATTGTAACCTTTAAAAAGTAGTTTTTACTCCAGGAGTTAGTGAAGAGATTGGTGAAAGGACTAAGTTCAGATAGTGTAAATGAAATGCACCAATCTTTTCTTTCCATGAGGGAATTTCAGTGCGTGGATGTCTAAGTGATGTTTTTGTCAGTTCTGTGAGTGAAAACCCTACAGCCAGAGTGGATGGAGGATTTTTTTTATTCCTTATAGAGATGTCTCAGACATATTAGGGATTGTCAGAAGACATGAGTGCCCCTGAAGTGGCAATCTCTAGTGATAGTAGCATTGTCTTAAAGACATGACAAAGGGTTTTGTGGATATTACTGCTAGTGGTGTTAGGCCAACCAGTGTTTTATGGCTTGCTGTTAGTGTCCTCTGTCCCTGGCACTGTAGGTAGTGCAAGGCAAAGCCAGATGATACATTTCTAAACCACCTGGTTCAAACACAAGCCTGCTGCTTCTGCTTGAGCTACCTTCAAGCTGAGATTTGCTAGGCCATGTGGACTGACGTCACCACCAGGAGGGCTTATTAAACTCCAGCTCTCTTCATTTACTCCAGGTGCTGTTGCAGCTATGACCTCACCCAGAGGTAATCCAGTGGTAGGGAAGAAAACAGTCGAAGGCTGGGAAGGAAAAAACACCCATGAGCTTCTTATAGGCAGTGCACTGAAATTAGGTTTTAAGTGGCTTTCTCAACTCTTCAGTTTTCAGTGAGTTTCTGTGATAGAACTGGAAAAATAACATCAGCACTGTTCATTTCATGTTCGCTGCTTTAACTACAGGATTGTCTTTTATCTGGAAGTCACAGAATGCTTTGGTTTGGAAGGGGCCTTTAAACATTGTTTCTGGTGTGTAGATGTAACATGGGGATATTCTTCGTTGTGTACATTTTAGGTGAGTGTAAGAGGCTTGCACACTCTGGTAGTGTTTGATTTACCCTCAAAATCTCACTGGATTGTACACTGAGAAAGTGTGGATCAACTCCAAGAATTCACTTTTAAATAGTTGTTATATTGAGCCTTAAAGGGCATTCCCAATGAATCTGGCAGCTTCCTTTTAATGCTTCCATTTTTCCTGTGTCTCTATTGTGCTGTTGTTATCACTGGCTACCAGCTTAGATAAGCTGACAGAAATGGAGGAATATTTCTTCATTATGAAGTGTCCTGTTTTGATTCTTTGGAGGTTTTTTTCACCCTTCTCATTCTGCTGCATTACTTTTGCTATTTGTCCTTGTAGGAAAGCTTCATTAAGCCAACTCCTGTTTATGAAATACCACCGCCATGTTTTGGAAAGTGTAAGATTTATAAGCAAACCATATTATGTATTTTGTGGTAGTGGTGATGTTTTTCAATTTCAGCAGTTGAATTTGATCATATCTGTGATGCAGCAAGTATTGTGTCAAAAAAAAAGTATATTAAAAATATGGTTCTGTCTAGCTGTGAAAGAAATCATGCCAAGGTACTGTAGGTGGTCCAAAATCTTGTTTACTGGTGGATCAGTGCCTACCTGCCCCACGTTCAGTGACAGATTCTGACTCTGAAGAGTTTTATGGAAGGCAGAAGGTTTAACTTAGGTTTGTTATTTCTTTCCAGAAAATTCCTATATAGTATAAATATCAGACTGTTGCCCAGTGGTACTCTGCAAAATATTGACTTTACAGGTTCATCCTAGTTATTCTAAATGGCACTGAGTAACCCATAATCTCTCTGCTTAATTTCTTCCACCAAAATCCAATGTATGAATTTAGCATAGTATAAAAAGATGTAATTATTTAATCTATCTCCTGTCTCATTAGTTGGTCCTTGCTTATACTGGGGATTTGCCTCTAGTTAGGTTATTCCAATACTTGCTTTAAAAAGGAGGTCTTTATTTACCCCACAGAATAACATTTTTATGTACAACAAAGGGCACAGGTCCTTTCGGTGTATAAATTGAAGGTAAAAACCTGCAAGGTGTATTTGAGCTATTTGATGAAAGCTTCTTTTCAGCTAGATGCAAACTGCTGGGGAAGAATTCCTTTTTGTTCCACTTGGGATCAATTTTTCTAGGCACAGTGGTGACTCTTTCTTTGGAAGAAATATGTGTATTTCAGTAATGTAAAGATCTTTCCTGTGTTTCTCTGGGTACTTAATATAACTCAATATTACATAGTTGTTGGCTCTGGGTTTTGCTGAAATCTTGTTCTTGGGAAAGCTACGTAGAATTCTTATACCTCCTATAGCAGATTTTTGGATATTGTTACTGATTGTTATTTCATGAAAGAGTTGCTAAATGAGGTCTTTGATTTGTTACTCTGCACAGAATCCAGTTCAGAGTCAAAGTTAAAGCCACACTTTTTAAGAGTTGTCAGAGTGTATTAGATTAAGCAAGGGGACAGCTAGTGTAGGAACTGGAACATTTAAATGTCCGAAGTCCTCTGCAGTTATGCTTGATTTTAAAATGAGAAAATTATTTCAGAATGAAGCTAAAAACTGCAAAATAAATATTTTACTGGCGGTGTTCTTACAAGCTGTATCCAAACACAGCTGAAAGCATTGTAAACTTTGGCAGATGGAATTTGAAAATAGACATGTCTGGGGAAAAAAAAAAATGGTCAAGGATCAGCTTGAAGGAATCAAAGCTTTTACTAAATCCTCCTTAAGTACATCAAGAAAAAAAAACCCTGCAGAGGGTCTGTGCAGCCTGTTGATTAAGTTACCTGTATAAAAGAAGCACTCAGGGCATGGCTACTGCAGAGAAGCTAAGCTAAATGGTGTTTAGTGCTAATTGGGAAGATTCCCAAACTGAAATTCTATTTTTTTTGGGGTGGTGGCAGGAGAGGAGAGGGGCTGACCAAAAAAACTTGGCAATGAAGTAACTTGCTTGCTAAGGGTAATATCTGATCTCATGCTTAAACTCCCTGGTACCTGAAGCCTGGATGGTGGCAGATTTTATGCCAATATTTAAAACAAGAATTACTGGGGGACTGTAAGCCCGACATCCATAACTCAAATTTGTAGATATTGTAGCAATGAAAGATGCACAAGTGACAAGGATCAATTTTGGAGGAGTCTGTAAGATTTCTCTAAAGAGTTCTTTACAAATCCCTTGCGGTTTTCTTGATGGGGGCGGGCAGGGTGACTAAGATTTAGAGTTTCAAAAGATTTTTATGAAGCTTGCTGCCAAAGGCTTTTTAGTATTCATTGGAGTGTAGGGCTTTGTTTATTAAATAATTGTTTAAATAGGAGCAGTGGTAGATGACTAATAAATATTTTTTATGTGTCAGAGGGAAGTCACCAGCAGAATTTTGGAGGATTTGGTCTTAGGGTCTGTGCTGTTCAAAACAGTGATAATGGGAATGGTAAAAGCAGTGAGCAGTTACACTTACTGGTGCTACTGTTCCTCAGAGCAGTAAAGAGGGGAAGGGACAATGAAGGAGGCTTGTACAGGTCTGAGTGACTGGCCAACAGGATGGCAGGGATGCTTGGAGGTTGCATACAGGAAACAAGAGGGCAGTTGTGCCTGGAATGGAGGGATGTAAACATCTGAAATGACACAGGTGGCAGGAGACTTGTGGGTCTTCTCTGCTGAGATGGCATAAATTGTCTCTGATGGAGATGCAAGAGCATGTTGCAGATGAATGTTTCCAAGGAGAAACTAGAGAAACACTTCAGAGAGAAATTCTGTGTCAGTTACAAAATAGACTGGGTGTGACAAGCTCAGGAAAATACCTGAAACAAACGAAAATGAAGGAGTATTTGAAAGAAATTATTCAGTATAATTGAATGGTTCTTACCTTTCCCAGTCATCGCTGTTGGAGATAAGAAAACTGGACTGTATTCATCCTTTGTCCATTCTGGTATGGCTATTGGGCTCTTATTAAATTGCTTGGACTGGTGAATTTGATATCTGAGATTTATTTTCTTTTGTACGTAAATAAGTATATAGAAAACAATAAAAATTATTTACATATATTTAGGTACGAATAAGAAAAAGAAATTTTTGTGTGTGTGTGTGTGTGAGATTCGATTTCCTATTTATTTTCCTTTATTTTTTTCAGTATCATTTTATGGTGATAGCTTTGTGGAGCTGAACATGGCAGAAGCATCCTCTCAGACATCCTTACAGTTGCAGTTTCGAACAAGCAAGCCACAGGGACTGCTTTTTCTTGCAGCTGGAAAGACTGATTATTGTTTAATGGAGCTGCGCTCAGGATATGTACAAGTATGCTTTATAGCTGTAGCTAAAAAATACATGTAACCTGTATTGCGCGGAGTTTTTCTTAAGGCTGTTACCTGTAACAAGATCTCTAAGCAAGTTTCTGTTTAAATAAATGGAAAAGTCACTTAATATAATTGATAATTTCAAAGTATGGCTTTTATTTCTTACAATTATATCACTGTAGCCTTTGAGATCTCTCGATCTTAACATCAAGATCATTGTGTTGAAAGCATGAGCTTCAGCATAGGCAAAATTTCAGATTTGATGATGTTAGCATTACAGAAAGCTCTTGAATCTGAGTAATTGTTTTTCTGCAAGTTAAGTTCTTGAAAGATCACTTTCATTTGGGCTCTCAGGAGTTGTTGTTCCTAGCAGAACTGTAGAAGAGTCCATTCCTACTTCTGTAGTTATTCAAATGCTTGTGATGGCAAGCAAACCTACACAGAATTTTAGTAGGATTTTATTTTTTTCAAATATATTTTGTAAATTATATGCTTAATATGAAAACATATGAAAATTAATGTATTAACTATATATTAGTGTATGATTGTGAAAAATATCACTTTGGATTTTGATAGTTAAAATTCTATCTCTTGCAGTTGAGAATTAACTTTGGTGTGGAAGAGCGAGTACTGCATTCTCAGCAAAGATCTCAGCTGAATGATTTGGCTTGGCACCTGGTTGAACTACATCATGAACAAGATAATGTCACATTAGTAATTGATAAGCATGATAGAACTAGTGCAAAAATGCCTGGAAGTCTTTATGAATTAAACATTGATTATGGATTCTACATAGGTGGTACTGGTAAACTTAATGTTCCCTACCTTGTTGGAGCACTACCCAGTTTCCGAGGATGTATTGATGGTGTGTCATTCAATCAGTTAGACATTCTGATGCCTCTGAGACCTTCTCCTGGCTTCAAAAACATCCATGAAGTTTCAGTGGGGTGCAGTGATGAATTCTTTGCAGGTGAAGAAGAACCCATTACTTTCTTCAGTTCCAGGTCCTATATTTCTTTCCCATCATGGAATGTGGATGAGGAAGGAATCTTTGAGTATACTTTACAAACCTCAGCTGCAAGTGGCTTACTGCTTTACCACCCTGGGCAAGCAGGAGATTTCATTGCAATGGAAATGGAAGATGGTTTAATTAAAGCTTACATTGGAAAACATAAAAGTAGAACCCGTCTTTCTTCTCGTAGGCCAGTCAATGATAGTCATTGGCATTATATCAAACTGAAATTTACTGTAGAATATTTGCAGCTAACATTGGATGAAGAAACTGTGAAAAAATCACTACCTCCCCAGAGTAAGTTGCCACTTCTGAAGGGATCCTTCTTTGTAGGTGGTGTAGATGACAGCATACGATCAGAAGTGATTAAGTTAATCTCAGTATCTGGGAAGTACACCAGAGGAGGATCCTTCAAAGGCTGCTTAAGAAACCTAAAAGCCAATTCAGAAAAGAAATCACTGAAGAATGCTCTAGTAACTAAGGACATTTCAGCTGGATGTGAAATGCAGAGTTCTTTTAAAACATATCTTTCTTTAGAGACTGCTGTAAAGAACCCTCCCGTGAAAGCAGCTCCTGTATTTGCCATTTCCCAGGAAAGCTCGATTTCTCCGGAGAAGGAAGACAAAAGACACCTTTTAGTTCTGAGTAACTTGATTGTGCTAGAGGGTGAACAAGCTTTACTTGAATCTAAGCATATTAAAGTTAACTTAGACTTCCAGAAATTAGGAATTAATCAGTCACAAATTCTTTTTTATATAAAGGAGCCTCCCTCTCATGGACACTTGAAACTGAATGTTGAACCATTGCAGGAGGTAAACACATTTACTCTGCAGGATGTGTGGCAGGGGAAGATTCTATATGTCCATGATGGCTCTGAGGACACTTATGATTATTTTAATTTCTCAATTTCTACCAGCAATGAGAAGATTGTGTCTCCATATTTGCAAGGAAATGAGCAGCATATATTTAGCATTACTGTTACTCCAGTAAATGATGCACCTGAGATCATACTTCCCAAGGGAAACCTGCTTCTTCTCTTAGAGAACTCAAAGAAGCGTTTGACTAATGACCTGATAAAAGTTCTAGATAAAGATACAGATTCTGTGGGTCTCAGACTTTCAGTCCTTGGAAGCCTGAATGCAGATGCAGGATTTTTAGAAAATTCAGGGCATCCTGGAAAAGCTATCACTACTTTTTCTAATGAGGATTTAAGCAAAGGCACTGTTTTCTTTGTCCACACAGGTGTCAAGAACTCAAGGATTGTTCTCAGGGCAAGTGATGGTGAGAAGGTGAGCAACACTGTGGTGTTACGTGTAATGGCAGTTCCTTTGGATTACAGTGTTGTCAACAACTCAGGAATAAATCTCCTCCAAGGTGTTACAGCTCTTATAAGACCTAAGCATCTGGCAGTTGAAACAAATTTTGTCCTCCAGGAACTGGAGATATGGTACAAGATCACAGAGCCACCTCACTTTGGTCAGGTCCAAAGGCGGCATTCAAGGGGGATATGGAAGGAAGTCAACTCTTTTTCTCAAGGCTCTCTTCAACACAGCCGGGTGAGATACTGTAGCACTTTTAAAGATATTCAGCTGGAAAATGTTACAGACCAGTTTAAGTTCAAAGTTAGCATAGGAAACAGAATCAGTGAAGAGCACACATTTCCAATCAAAGTGAAATGGTTAAGGTACAGTCTATTGAAACATACTCCTCTAGAAATTGAAAAATCAAAAAAGAAGTACTTGAATTCTGATAATCTTTTTGCTGTGATTGCAGATCTAGAAATACCTGAAGATGAGCTTCATTTCAAACTTCTGTCCCTACCAAAGAATGGACAGATACTGCTTAATGACCAGCCTTTGAAAAAAGATTCAGTCTTTAGCCAAAAAGATATTACTGATCGAAAAGTGGCGTATGAATTAATCAGCCAGTGTCATGAAGACTATGATTCATTTAGATTTCTCATTTCTACAAAGTATCTGGATTCAAATTCCTATGACTTTGAGGTCTACATCAAATCAGATTTCAGAAACATTATTTTGACTAACAATGGCCTTAATGTTACTGAAGGGGAAGGAGAATTAATAACAAGCACGAAATTGTTTGTGCAAACACCAGATAATAAAACCTTCCAATATGAAGTTATACAGTTTCCTAAGCATGGGAAATTAAAACTTACTCATTTTTCTAGTTCGTTTGAGAATAATGGCAATCTTACAACTTTCACTAATAAAGATATAACTGATAAGTGCCTTATGTATGTGCATGACGATTCTGAGACCATGTTTGATGAATTTCTTGTCAGAGCTTCCAGCAAAGAGTCAGGAAAGGGGACAAACTTTGATCCAGAAGTAGAACCTTTGTCAGTAGAAATTAGATTCTATGTTTCTGTCCAGCTGAAGAATGATGAGAAACCGGTTCGTGTAATTGATAAGATATTTGACATAGTGAGAAACGGGCAACGATTATTAACTTTGGCAGATCTTTGCTATCATGATCCTGATTCTGATTTTGATGATGGACAGTTGCTGTATACTAGACGTGGTATTTCCAATGGGGACTTGGTGCTAACAAATGATACTTTGCATAGACTCTACCAATTCAAACAAGTGGACCTGGAGCAGAAGCAAGTCCTGTTTATACACCATGGTGCAGATTTTGGGCGTTTTGTGCTTTTTGTGACAGATGGCATGCACTATACTTCCTTGCTTCTGGAAGTTAATGCCACTGATCCTTATGTAAGGTTGGCAAATAATACAGGATTGTTGGTTCAAAAAGGGAAAGAAGAAACTGTTTCAACAGCTAACCTAAGTGCTACTACAAACCAAGACATAAGAAATGATAATGAGCTTACATATCAGATACTGTCTTTCCCAAAATACGGAAGTATATATGTGAATAATGTATTAACAGATTCCTTTACTCAGCTTGATCTGATAAAGGGGCATGTCACCTACAGACATGATGACAGCAACAACCTTATTGACACATTTAACTTTACAGTCCGTGCTGGAGATGTCCATCTGGATGCTGGACTACAGGTTCACATATATTTGGAAAGTCATCAGCAGCCACCAAGGATTGTGAACAAAAAAAATCTCTTGGTTGAAGAAGGAAAACCAGTTAAAATCAGTAAAGGAAAACTTCAAGTAGGTTGACCATGTTGTCCATTCCTCCAATCTTGTAGCAAGTTTTCCCCACTTTTTTTAGCCATTTCAGTGTCTTTAGGTTGTGTCTTCTCTTCTTTAACTCCTTATGATTACCACTAATACGACTGCATTCTGGGTGCTTCGTTCAGGAGAGGCTTACACTAGCAAGCTTCAATTTTTAGGAAGGAAAACTGATGATGTTAAAGAAAAAGAATGCCCATAGTCTTTAACTCTATTATATATTGATGCTTAAGAAAATTATCATTTGGAGATTCTGCATGTATATATTTGTTTTAGGTGTAACATTTATTTGTACTCCATGTAGTGTTCTTAACTGAGCTGGTGGGAAATGCCAAGGAAGAAAGGGTTTTGTTTGATTTAATTTGGAGCTAGCCAGTTAAAATTGTTTGGGAGTTACATCCAAAATTTAAAAGAGCAAATCAAGTCACAAACCTGAGGCCGTTTCTGTTTGATTAATTCTTCCCTGCCCAATTTTTGTGTGTAGCCTTCCAGTAACCACCGCAAGAGGGCTCTGGCTGCACGCTGCTGAAATCCTGAATTCCTTGTTTCAGGCAGGGATCTGTAGCTATGAGGCCAGTAGTTAATTATGCAGTATGTTCCTTTTCAAAACTTACAAACATATTTGGGGTTACAAAATGGCTCCCATGTCACCCTTATTTAACATGTGTCTGCTTAAAGTATTGTATTCTTTTGGGGTCTGTGTAACCCACCTAAGAAGTGCCAGTTTAGTTAGGTGGACAATTCCAGAATTAAAAGTGAAAAATTCAGAAGAGAATTATAGAATTTCTGCCATTTCCATTTGAATAATCTTGGGATATGTTCTTAAATTTAAGGTTGTTCATGAAAATAGTTCTCCATCTGAGATTGTGTTCACAGTAAGACAGCCTCCAGTACATGGATACATTCGGAAGTTTTCCTCAGAAGAAAGTTATCTCATTTCTGACCAAAGACCAGCTTTGAGCTTCACACAGCAAGATGTCGACGAGGGCAAAGTTCAATATGTGCAGACAGTTTCTGACCAGCTAGATGACCATTTTTTTCTGGATGTGACCAATGGTGTCGGAACAATGAGTGGAATAGAGATCTCTGTAGACGTCATCCCTAGAATGATTCCACTGGAAGTACGTAACTTTACAGTAATTGAAGGGGGCTCAAAAGCCCTGGTGGAAGACTATCTAAAAATTTCTAGTAGACACTTTGCAGGACTCAGCTGTGAATTCATTTTAACTGAGCAGCCCAAACATGGGTATGTTGAAAACTCTCATGTTCCTGGAATAAAATTAGTCACATTTACCAGAAAACAGGTAATGCCTTTAGATCTTCTTAGACGTAGTCTTGATTAATTATTTGCTTTGCTGAAAGCTGCAGGATTTTGTGGGAGGTGGTGAGATACATGAGTTTGTGCTTTATTCTGGCCTTGAGTTGAAGATCTTTCTGCTGTTTCTAGTTGGTCATTTGGAGTGGGAGGGAGGCTGCCTTGTTGTGGTGAACCACGTGACTTCCTTGATGGCACTATTGACACAGGCTAATGTGCTATACAGTAGACTGATGAGCCTCTTGCATTCAAGCAGAGTTGTAGGTACTCTGGAAATGTGAGACTGTGAGTGCATTTTGAAAAGACCAGAGGAAATGGTGTGTAGATTGAACACATAGAAAAGTGGGAAAAAAAGCAATTTTTTAGGTAATTTCTTTGCTCACAGACAGCCACTATATGCACAATGTGCTAATTTTCAGTCATTAGGTCCAAGAAGCAAAATGGTATCATAGGTCACCATCTAATAGCAGTGCATTCAGTTTATAAATTCCTGGAAACATTATTAAATGTAGTGGGGTTGGATTTCCATTTTTCCTTCAGGAGGAATGGGGAATGCCAGCAAGATATTCTGACTAGCAGAATGGACAGATGATCAGTAAAATTTACTGTTGTGAATGGAGCAAAGATAGAGATCTGATACTACAGCATAAATAAAGTTCTAGAAGTCATAAAATGTTCATGTAATAAATGCAGAGAGGTTGACTAGGATATTTTTCAATATGACATTTATTTTCATCAAGCCTCTTTAGTTTTTCTGCTTGGTATATTTTTCAGGTGGAACAGGAATTAATCTACTATGTTCATGATGACAGTGAAGAACTGATGGACAGTTTTACTGTGATAGCAAATAACACGGAATTGTGGAAACGAAGTTTACCTCGAACTGTGTTTGTAACTGTTACTGCAGTAAATGATGAAGCTCCTATTGTAAAAGTGAACAGAATTCTTCAGGTATGTTTGTTAATATTTTGAAATATTAAAATTAATTCCATTAATTCTGATGCCATTTAATACACCTTCATTAACAGACTATTAGATTTGTATCTGGTAGGATAGTCAGTTTATTATGTAGTAGTCCTTGGAAAATTAATTTCCTAGGGAAATTAATGCTAATGAAAGGATGTGGTCCATAGAATATTTGTATTTAGTAAGATTTTAGACATGGAGAGCTCTTTCAGCTGTTGTAAAGTTTATCTTTTAAAGCATTCTTTTAATCTTAAAGTTGCATGAAGTCTCTTGGACTGTTGCAGAGCTTGTGAGGGTGGATGGCTTGCACCTGAATGGTTGTTGTGTTTTTGTATTGTTTGCTGTGGTGTCTTGAGTGCTGTTAATGAACATGTAACTTAGAAAAGTACCAAGAATAGTGATGATGAGAATGCCAGATTTTCACTATTGTATTTGCACAGCCTTCCAGCCCTATGCCTCTTGCCATGAAGTGCTCTAAAGGGTCAGACCTGCTGAAGTACATTCTACTGCTTGCTCCTGTCCAGATGTGCCAATGGGATGGGACAAGAGAGAATATATTAAGTGTTGGGTACTTCTTGGACAAAACAGGAGTGTTTCCCTTTTGAAAAGCTGCAAATAAGATAATGCAATCTGTGAAAATCTAGGGTCATCAAAATACCGGTCCAATCACTTAAGCTATACTGTGTGATACTGTGAACTAAGAAAAAACATGTTAAATTTTTTCTAACTGCCTTCTCCCCAGAAAATCTCGATGAAAATTTTAAAGTTGTTGACTGATGCTACCTTTAGTTCTTAATAACCACGGCTGACTTTTTAGTCTACTGATCTTTGAAGTTATCTACCA
>VZTT01065034.1:1013-14579 GCA_013400855.1 Buphagus erythrorhynchus | reverse complement strand
ATCTCTTCTTGTGCCAGCTGCACTACTTTGAAGTTATACTTGCACACAGAGATTATTTCCACCCTCTTTCCACTTCCCCCTTGGTATTCACTGCTCCCAAAAATATTAATAAAACTTTGTATAGCTAAATGCAAACACCTTCCATCCTGGCAGGAAACAGAATCTGTAACTATCCTGAAGGTTAATAAGCTAGAAATAAGACATTGACACTTTTCATGGTTATGTGGGTGAAATAAACATAGAATTCCATTTTCCACCTCAAAATGACACCTACAAAATTAGTGCTACCTGGTTTTTATTGCCCTTAAATGAATCTGCACCGTGGTAAACATTCAGGGGTAGAGATGTGTTTCAAGTGACTTGTTCCAAGCCACCATGAAAACAGTGACTATTCTATTGCTCTGCAAATATATTTACTGTAACTACATGTGAAAGTTGCTGAGAGCTAGTTCTAATAGAAGAAGGAAAGGTAAGAATTAAAAGGTCATATTTTTTTTCTTGAGAGGAAGTACTGGAATGGGGGCAGGAGTTAGGGGGCCAAGCAGGGAAAAACCAGTCATGCAGATAAGCAGAACCAACTGGCTTCCTTTGATGGGGTGGGTGAGGAAGTTCTAATTTAAATACCCAAGGTGAATGACTAAACATCTACAAATAAGTTCAAGATGCTGGAGGTGCCAAGTGTGATCTCACTATCTGGAAACCTTCCAGCTTCTGAATCAGTCCATGAGAGCCTGTTCAGAACCCATGTTCTGAACATTCAACCATCAAAACACACACAGATACCAGTTATATCACCACTATACCATAGCTGCAAGGCTTGCTCTTTAGAAAGGTGTGTAATACTTTGTGTGTTTTTTGTATACATTGAAAACTGATGGAAAAACAATGTGCCTTTTGGATTATTTAACTTGATACTCCACTCCATTATATCTGCACTTAATTTATTAAAATAAAAGTCAATGGAATATTTATAAGCATCACAGAACACTTCCAAGAATAAAAAGTGTTTTTATTTCACTCCTTATGAATGTCCTTAACTAGTGCCAGACAAAACATATCATTGTGTTAGCCAAAATGAAACTAATTGGAGAATTAAAATCCTTCCTATTACTGGAACAGAATTTATTCTAACATACATCATTTGTAAATAAATCAGCGCAGATAAGCCATCACTTATAACACGAAACTATTTGACAAAATAACTTCTCTATTTCTGGGCCTGTCACTGAGCCATCTCCCAACCATTGTAATTAGCTTCCAGTCAAATATACTAGCTTCCATTCAACAGCAAAGTTTAGAAATGTCTGACTGCTTACTTTGTGACTGAAAGCATGTTCCCATTTCTGAGGACACAAAGAAAGGCTGATAGAAAGAGAAAAAAGAGTGTAAAGAACATTATCAAAGCAGGTCAGTCAATATAGTGAACTTAAAACCTAACCTATTAAATCTCAGTCTGATCTGCACACAGGGAAGATTGCTGTCCTTTTTTCCTGTGGGAACTTGTACATGGGCAACTGCTATAGAGAGATATCCTGTAGGTCTTTTCTGGTAGTGTTGTTTTACTGACAACATCTAAGAAATGAGATTTTACCATAAGGCCCATGTGAGAGAATCAGTTCAAGCTACCGAGATGGTCAGAAATCTGTCCTGCATAAGCCAACTGAAAGGAAAAAAACAAACAGTAACTTTCTCAGGGACTTGGCTGAAAAATGAGTTACAAGGGCAGAAACAGTAACTTTCTCTTATTTATTGTAACAAGATTATCCTAGATGTAGATGCATTTTTATAACGGAAGTTGCATAATACTGCATTTACATGACAATTTTACGTGGTCATGAATATTTCCTATCTTTGTTGCTGTTTATCATAGGATTAGCTAATAAATCACCCACTAAAGCTTTAGACTGAAAATTCCACAGAATAGCTTACACAGCAGAGATTAGGTCATGAAACAGTTACTGTTGCTATTATAAGCAGTTTCAGAACTTATTTGAATGTTTTAAGTCATAACCAGAAATTCGGTGCAAGATTTGGGAGTCATGCACAGATATCTATCCATGTCTCATGTCACTGAGAACACTTTGTGAATATTGAGCAGTAATAAAAATGTTAAATAACAAATCAGTTAAGCCTGTGTCAGAAAGAAATTGAGTCTAGTGAGTTTAAAAAAAGTGGGCTACATTAGAACCCAGTAATTACAGCTCTTCATTTTATCAGCATTAGTGGAACTCTTACATACTACATCAAGAATAAGTCTTTGGGAACATGGCAGCAACAGAATGGTCCTGGAGGATTTGTTGGTATGAATGATAACACACCTTATCTTATCTTTGACAGCTAGTCAAAGGGAGAGCTCAGGCTGAATCACAGAATTGGTCGGGTTGGTGTGGACCAGAGTGGGTCACCTGGTCCAGCCTCCCTACTCAGGGAATCCCTGCACAAGTTGAATCTCAGCATTATTTGAGCTAGCACCAATAGATGGCATTCCAGCTCCAGAGTCTTGCCCATAGTGTACAGTAACAAACATGAACTCAGCCTCACTCAGCAAAGGTCATCTGGAAAGATGAAATTAGCATGCTGAAGACTGAAAGATAGATTGGATAGAAAATCTGTTACTCTCAGAGATAACTTAAATCCTCGTATTTTTGAAAGATCATTTCATATCTGCTGTTGTACAGCTGTACTTGCAATGAATGTTTTTAAAGAAACAATTTTGTTGGTGTGTTTGAAAGCCAACTTTTTCTATTTTATGTTTTCTGTTCAAGGTCTTATACTTCTCCAAGCATACAAAAAATTCCACCATAATGAGTGATTTGTTTAAAACTATTTTTTTTCCTTTAACAGGAATGCCTACACAGGTATAACACAATATATTCAAGCTCTAAGAGGAGTATGAAGATTTCACACATGTCCAGTGCTATCATAGCACATATCCAGTGCCATTTCATTTTATACATGGATAAGAACCATTAAATCTAAACAATCATTGCATAACTAAACTTGTGAGCCAGTTCACTGAAACAAGCCAGAAAACAATGGATAAGGAACACATACATGGACTGATTTTGCTACTGCGGTTGAGACAGTGGTCACCTCATCATAAATCAAATTGCAAGCAAATCCAAATTTTCTCAAAACAATTTTAGCAATACAGCTGAAAATTAAAATATAAAAAAGGAGCCTAAAATAAATTTAAATCTTGAGGACTGATTTGACTAAATTATTATCAAAAAAAACTATTATCACAACATTATTTATGGCCTAGGCAAGAGCTACATTTTGAGAACAGACAAGTTAACTCTTTAAACCTTTACTCAGTTTTTAATCAGTACAGTGGCATCATTTGAGATAGATCCCTAAACGTAGTGGATGTACTCTAGACTACCATTTCAAGAAGTGGAATTTAGTACACTGTCCAAAAAAACATCAGAAGGCAACATTAGTTACTGTGGTTCTGAGGAGAGTTGTGTAATAATCTTATGATAGCACTGAATTTAGTCAGGAAGCTCTACAGAAAATTACAACCTGTTCTGGTTTTGTGCATTTGAAGATCATTACTACATTGACATATATTTCAGGCCAGAATACTGAGGTGTCACACTTTTCCCTTAAGAAGGTGGGCAGCATTCTCTTGGGATCAGATTATCTTCTGCTTGACATTAAAACTGTAGTGTTGTGGAAAAAGGAGTTTACTACATCTGCTGTGAAAAGCATTATAAAAACTGATTACTACATAGAGGATAAAAGGAATTCCAAGTGTTATGGCCCAGATAGTAGGAACACCCAGGATGTGACTTGCCACTCAAAACTCAGGCATACCTGTGTCTTCACCTATGTGTGTGTCCTGACAGTCTGAAGAAGAAAACCAACCATTTTCCACATTGAAGTATACATACTCTTCAACCAGAGATGCATGCAGAGTTAGAGCAACCAAGACGTTGCCACATCAGTCTCAGATCTGAAACTCATTCTGAGACATTCTTAATGCTTATCAGCAAGCGTGACAGATCTTACAGGATTGGGTGAATTCTAAATAACTGTGTTCTAAATAAGTCTTTAATCCCATAAGAACTTTATTAGTCTCCTATGGAACCCAGCAGAAAGTAACAGCATGGATTTAGGGAAAAATTTCCAGGTCATGCTGAATTCCAAAAGCTATGCTGAATTCCAAAAGCCATGTCCTGAATACACAAGGAACTAGATGGGTTTGATTTTAATCAGTACTGCACTTCAAGCAGGCTCTCATCTAATCCCGTTTGAGGATGCAGTCACACTGAATAAGGGAGCTGCACTGCAGGAAGAACAGTGCTGCACAAAAATCTGCTGTACTGCTGCAGGCCACAGTTGTGAGGTATTTTACAGCAGTGCAAAAAGAAGTTAAGCCACTGGTACTTTAGAAAGCAAGAAATTCTCTCCAAATTATTTCCTTTCTTCCTTCTCGAGTTGCAGGATAATGTTGAAAACTGCCTTTATTTCCAGAAAATTGCACAATGAGCACTCTTTTCTGTAATGAAAAAATCACTGTAAAGAGCAGAGTCGGGTTCTGTCTGGTGCTTGGGTGAATAATGGTGGCATCAACAGAAGGGCAGCACCTTGCAGACCTTGTAGACATGCTCTCTACCCCACCCCTCACTCTAAAGTCGTGGGGCAGCTCTAAATAAAGCCTTCTCTCAGGTCCTGCTGGCACATCTAAGGGAGTCACCAGGAATGCACAGCCACCCAGCATTTCCTCACACAGCTGACATTCACCATGTCACCATGCATGTGGCTCCATGCCTGGCCAGACTGTCTGGGGACCGCCCTCCAGGGAGAAAACAGCTGTGCCAACCCCTTCCCAGCAGGGACCCTGTGCCTGGAGATGTGCTCCTGGAGGGCACAGGGCACCATGCTTGGCCCCTGCCATGGCACCCCAGGAGCTTTCCAGCAGGGAGGGTGTTTTTGTGCCTGAGGTGTCCACAGTGGAGCCCAGGACTCGCCCACAGCAGGAGGGAACCCACCACAGCGTGTGCTGCAGAAATGGGATTTCCTGCCCTTCCTTGGAGGCTGAAGAAGTCAAATACCTCCATTTCTGACAGGATGCCCTGGCAAATGCTCCTTCCACCTGAAACTGAAACTGGAGCAGCCAGGCTGTGCTGCCCTCATAGCATGGAGGAGGGTGGGCAGCAAGGACACAGCCAGGCTGGGTGCAGGACAGGCTCTTGATCCAGCACAATAAGCAGAAATGAGGTGTTACACAAATCAAGTGTCTTAGTGCCCTTTCCCAGAGTTCTGTGGGTTCACAGCTCACTCTCTCCATGGTATTTCATGTAAGTCAAGCCTGAGCCTCTACATCTGTAGCCACTGTTCAGGAAATGAGCTAATTCAATCACAGTGAGAATTGCTGGTTCATGGAGCAGCAGCTCCTGTCTGCAGCCCAACCTCTGCATGCAACAGCTGCTTGGGAAGTGAAACCAAATCCTGCCCTTACCAAAGTCACCATTGGATGATCCTGCAGTAGAAGGTAATTTTACATTGCCTGGTCCTGGGTAGGTTTTTTATTATATCATTTTCTCTCTTTTGAAGGAAAATAATTTTAAAAAAGAGAGAGAGTGAGAGAAAAAAAAAAGTAAGTAACTTTTCAAGCTATTTCCCAAAACAAAAGGTCAATATATTCTTACTGTTAGTAATGAATCTGAAAATTCATTCAATGACCACAAGTTACCACTATTACCTCATTGTTGTAGATTTTTCTTACAGTCAAAATCACCTTTTTTTTTCATTGCTGAGCCCACTCTCACAAGTGTGGAACAAGTCTTGACTTCACACTACTGGATATGCTGACTTTCAATGCCTCTTTTTCCCCACAGAAAAATCTTCAATTCTGTTTGACATGGGAAGAACTTAACATGGTCTCTATAGTCCTTGCATACATAAAAACCTTCTATCAAAATCGAGTTCTTGTGACCTGAGCCTTCAGAGCTAACAATAGAGACTCTGATATTTGTGGAACAAAGGGGTTTTTTTCCCAATTTATGTACCTTGAGTGTTGTGTTCAAAGATAAAAGCACTGTTTTATCAAAAGATGAGTCCACCAAAAGCCATGGCCTTATGCAATATGCATGTACAATAAACACATTCCATGGTGTATGACATTAAAGACTTAGAAATAGTGAAGTATGCATTAGCAACCTGAGTAAAGATAGGTCAGCTGGATCTGAGCTACATCTGCATCTTGCAAAGGTTACAAGTGAATGTCACTTTAACTACATCTGCATTGCATTGAAGTACAAACTCTCAGTTATTGAATGAAGAAACAGAGAGGAATCATTCAGATTTAAAGTGGCTCCTGTAGGGCAGGATTGTTATAAAAACTGGGTCACAAGATCTGTGAGTTGGCCAATGGAAGAATTTAGTCTAAAAATAATAAATGGATAGATGTACCAAAAAAATACCCTTGAATTCTAATTAAAGGCTAATTTTGTATACTATCAAAAACTTTGGCAGAAGGCCCAATTCACAAAGCAAGGAGCAGCTAATGAATCAAAATGAAAAAAAACATCCAAAAAGCAAAAACAAGGACAGGCAGCAAAGGAGGACTATAAAGTATTGCTTAGGCAGTCAGGGATGGTGTCAGTAAAGACAGAGGTCACACAAAGCTCAAGCTGCCCAGGGGCATAAAAGGTAAAAGAAGCCTGTAAGCAGCCTATTAGCAAACTGATGTTAAAAGGAAATGTGAAACTGGTGTTTAACGGGGAAATACTGAAATATTTTTTTGCCTCAGTCTTCAAGACATTTCCAGACCTCCATACACACCTGCAGTTTGAGGAATGAGGAAACACAAAAGTAAGAGAGTTAAGGACTATTTAGAGACATTGGGTATATTCATGGCTACAGAGATAGATGGGACACATGGAAGGATGGTTAAAACCTGGGTGATATGATTGTGAAGCCACATCATCATAAATATATGTGATAATCCAGGGAAGTCCACGGAAAGGGGCTAAATATTGCAATCATCTTTAAGAAGGCTGCAGAGGATATGAGGAGCTAAGTGCTGGCCAGCTTCAACCCAGTCCCTAGAAAGACCATGCAGCACAACTCTTGAGGATCCATTTCCAAACAACTGAAGGACAAGTAGGCAGTGAGGGAAAATGTGGATTTACAAAGGGCAGATCAGCACTGATAATCTGCTTTCTCTAATGAAATTACTTGCTACATGGACAAGGGGGCAATAGTGAATAGGACATGCACCCCACAGTGACTCTATGCATCAAAGCCATCAGTTTTATCATTGTAAGAACTTCTCCCATAATGTCTACAGGTCACAAGTACCATGCCTCAGCTGCAAAAACACCTGTGGCTGCTCCAGCCTTCCACAATCATTTGCTTCTCTTTCCTGACACTTTGAACCTCCTGCCTCAGGTTTGCCTGCTTGCACAGAACCATAAAATGGATAAGATTGGAAGGGAACACAGTGGGTCTTCTGGTCCAATCTTCCTAGTCAAGCAGGGTCATCCTAGAGCACATGGCACAGGATTTGTGTCCACAGAGTTCATTAATATCTCCAGTCAGGGAGACTCCACACCCTCTCTGTGCAATCTGTTACAGTGCTCAGTCACTCATGTTCAGGTGGAACTTCCTGTGCATCACTTTCTGCCTGTTGCCTCCTGTCCTACTGCTCAGCACCACAAAGGGCCTGGATGTTACACGTAGGGGAGTGTCAGTTTTACATCAGTTTTCTGTAACTCTTTTTATATAATTTCTTAATATAACGTAAAAAATGTTTATGACAGGTTGTTTACTTCAGAGTGTTGTCATTTTTATCATAAAAGTTCAAACTGAAAAAATAAATAAAGAAAACATTGCCGTGTTTATTTTTGTGAAGGTGAATTTAACTGAAATTCAACACTGATTGGGCCCACACTTTTCTGGATGTATCCTGGTTTCAGCTAGGATAAAGTTATATTTCTTCTTAGTAGCTGGTACAGTGTTGTGTTTTGCATTCAGTATGAGAATGATGTTTGATAGCACACTGATGTCTTAGACGTTGCTAAGCAGTGCCTAGCCAAAGTCATGGACATTTCCTAGTGCCCAAGAAGCCAGGAGGGAGCACGGCCAGGACAGCTGACTGAACTGGCCAAAGGGATATTCCATATCCTGGAATGCCATACCCCATATATAAACTGGAGCTGCCAATTGCTGTTCAGGGATGGACTGGACATCAGTCAGCAGGAGGTGAGCAACTGCACTGAGCATCACTTGTTGTTCTTGCATTTTATTCCTTTCTCTCCTTCTCCTTTTTGTGACTATTATTATTGTTGTTACTGGTTAAAGGAAGGTGGTGTCTTGTGAGGCAAGTACCAGTACTTATTGTTAAATAAAGAAAGATAAGCCCTACCATTTGCATTCTGCATTTTTGTAGGACCACATGAGCAGGGAAACTTTCATTTAATTTTTTTTTTCAATTATTAAACTGTTCTTATCTCAAACCATAGGTTCTACCTTTCTCCAATTCTCCTCCCTATCCCACCAGAGGCAGGGTGGGCAGTGAGCAAGCTGCTGAGTGGTACTTAGTTGCTGACTGGAGTTAAACCACAACAAGATGTAAAAAAGGAAAAATCAAAGATACTCGATTACACCAGTAACTAACTGGAAACAGCTTCTTGTATCTACTGCCGTCTGGAGGTTTGCTAAAGGTAATGCACTGATGGAAATACTCCCACTCACTGGGAAGCTGCAAATCCATATTACTATTTTCTCTGCAGCTGGCCTGCTACTGCAATCCTACAAAAACATGGACTAGCAGCCAGTGAGTGGTGGAAAGGGCTTATCTTTCAGCATTAAGTACTGACATTCATCTCGGAAGAGAACATTTTCTTTTAACCAAAGCTCTGATCCTGCAGGAGATTAGCACACACATTTGATCCACACACAGAGCAGAGCAACCACTTATTCCATTGGGATCAAAGCTGCAAAATCAAATTATTCCATTCCTTTGTGAGACTGGAGGCAGAAGCTGTAAAAGTACTCTTTGCTTCTTGCAAGGTCATGGAAACTGTCAATTCCAGTGGGCAACACAGTATTTCAAATATTACATCTTTTTGATATATAGTTTATCAGCAAATGAAATGGTTGCATCTAAGATTAAGAAGTTGCAGAAATGTGACAAAAACTGATGTCCTATTTATTCTGTTCAACTTAATTCCAAGTTATTTCAAGCTCCACTTTGAATGGCATTATATCGTACATTACCAAATATAGCAACTCAAAAAAACGTCCAGACTTATTTATATACATTACTTAACTAGGACAAAGTATAATTTTTCATACAGATGCAACTGGCCTACTCTGCAGACCTGTCATGTCATGTATTTCAGATACTCACACATAGGGAACAATTTAATTTTTGTTTAATCTGCTTTCAGTCTACTTATTAGGATGGATTAAGCCTTTGAAAGCATCCTTCCCACGTGTTATCTTTTCAGTTAAAATCCTCTCTCAAAAAATAGTCCCTGTGTGTTTATTCATGTAGTTTTGTGCTGTGCCAAAAAAACCATAGGAAGCAGAGAGCTTTTGGTCTACCTCCTCCAGTTTATGGGACTATTTCCATTTGGGCTACAATTATGCTGGATAACAGAAGTGCAAGGACTTGTATTTAAATTTGTAAATTTTCAACTCCTTCTCAAGAAAAAAGAAGCCCTCTACACAAGATCCTGGGTAACCAGCTGTAGGGGGGCCTGCTTGAACAGGCTGGGCAAGAAGGTCCTTTCCAATCTTCACCTTCCTGTGATTCTGTAAGAAGCAGCACATACAGTGAAAGGACACTCTGTCCTGCAGCAGTTCACATGTAATCACCAAATCCATCCATTTTCTACAGTTATCTATCAGGGTTGTATTCTCTCTTTCTCAAGGACAATTCTTTCATATCCCTTAGCCAGAAAGAGGATATGAGGTTAGTAAGTCACCTAATCACTTTGATCTGGAAGCTGCAGCCATCAGTTTGTGCACCTGTGATCAAAAGTATCCTGTCAACATGTGACTAACATATCTTGTAAGTACAAAGCAAATCAATTTCAGGTACTCAAAAAGGAAAGGAAGTTACAGCAGAACATTTATGCACTAAAATTTCAGCATAACCATGTCTTTTATTATAGTCAGCCAAAATATAAAAATAGTAATCACGGTGTACTTGGCTTGATTTGCTTTTGATGGGCCAAAAATCAGAAAACAGAATTAAGTAAAGATCTTTTTTCCATGAACATACTGTATAACCTATTCTGCAAGGGCTGCTCCACCACCCATTCTCGGCACAGCTGTGATTCTGGGACCTTTTTGCCTTCCTTGGAAACAGCCACGAACAACTGCTTGCTCTAGGATGCCAAACTAGTGCTCATAATCAAATGAAAGCTCCAGGGTGTCTTGCTAGAATTTCACATTAAATTAGCTTCCTGATTAGAACATGGCAAGGATTTTTATGCTCTGGTTAGATTGGCAGGGATCTCCAAGGTATTGCATTTCACATGGCTAACTTGTTCCATCACCTGGGCATTTCACTTAAAATTATTTGCTACTGCAGAGAATCCTGGACACTGTCACATGCTTTCTACCTCAGCTGCTTTTTCTGCCATATCACAGAGCAAATTTTATCTTACATTTTTGTGAGAAAAGTTAGTTTTTCAATAGATGTTAAGGTATCTTTTGTGGCTGACATCTCATTCACAGAGGAAACAGCAAAACATGGACCCGCCTCAGCGAAGTCTGTTGCAAGTTCGGCTGCTGGTGACTTAGCTGATGGCAATCTTTCTTTCCAGACCCATCTGCACTTCAGTGAGAAAATGCTGGATGTTCTGCAAATGGTTTCAACTTCAAGGAGACTGTGATAAAACTCTCAGTTTCTAAATTACAAAATATACCTTCTTCAGGGTTCTGCAGTAAGTTAGCTTTCTCATTTTCTTCTTTTACAGGGCCAAAAATGGAGAACAGTTCCATTGTCTGGTTCAATGCCATCATTTAAAGGGTATCATCTCCCTTTACATCCTCCTCTAGCAGGTGAGTGGGAGCAAGTCTGAAATGAGAAGTTATATCCCCTCATGCTCAAGCACTGCTTACACCACATCTGGGCTATATTCCCCCTCAGTGCAGTGTGTAAACCTAGAGTGGAAGGAAACATCACAGCAACTTGTGTGGTAGAGTCACTTTTTGATCCTAATTAGACTGGCAGCATTGCCTGAAACCATGAGCCACATCAATAGCCCCAGCCTGGCCCTTGAGAGTCAGCTTGGCCACCTGTTAGTACCTTCCCTTGCATTTTGTCTCTCATATCTGCTCTTGGACAAATGAGTTTGTCAGCAGCTGGGCTTCCATGCACACAGCAACTGTGATAGCAAGNAAACACAAGTAGTATTTTGCCCACCTACAAACTTCCTGTGAGTTTTCTAGAAAAAATTCAAGTCCTTTTACAAACAGAGCTAACAAAAAGTACACTCAAGGATAAAGACCAGCAATCTTTAAAAACTAAACTCATAGAACTACTTCATTAGCCAGGTGTGATATGTCTGTAAATTAGGATAGCTCAGTTTAAACTGTTCATGTTTCAATTAGTAATTCAAGCTATCCTGTTACGCTGACATACCTAACAGGAAGAAACACAATAAAAAAGGAAAACACAGTCTGTCTCCCATGGAAGCACTTGCTTCAGATCACACAGGATAGGATCTTAAAATGTTCATAATTCAGAGCCAAGACTCAAACATGTCTGTGCTGCTACAGAAAACAGCAAAATCCACACCAGCTCATGGTATGCAGCTGAAAAGGAGCTCACAGTTGAATGCTAAAAACATAATATCCTCTTTCTTTGGTACTTATTAAATGCAAGGGCTACTTCATACCAATCTAGTGCTTTCTGGGTCCTAAGCTAAACCTAAACCTAAGCTTTTCTGGGTCTCTGCCTAGCTTCAATTTTTCACACATGGCTATGCTCCCTTTCTAAACTTTTACTAATAACCCCATAAAAGCAATGCAGTTCCATATGCTATCTATAGACTATGAACTCTGGTACATGAGTCACTGGCACGTCTCCTGAGGTTGAAAGGTTGGTAACCACAAAGAGGTGAGTTCTAACCCAGGATGAAGTGCATGTTCACGGAGTTCAGTCTGTCCCAATTTTATTTTGACTCACTTCAACAACCATTATGGTTCCAAGTTATCCTGATCATGTAATTCATATACATACTATGAGAGTGGTAAATCCCTTGAGTGGTTGTCAGTTTCCAGTATTCAGAAGAGAGACTATGACAGGGCTGCCATGCCTGGACTTCAAGAGACAAAGGTTCTTTTTCTAGTAAGGTATATTGATCTATGACCATTCTCTAGACAGAGAAACATTCCCTAAATGTGCACAGTTCCAATGCATTAAGCTGACTGCAGATCATGGCATAACATACGTATTTCTCCCCAAGAAAGCCAAAGAACAGCCTACTGCTTGTTCCACACACATTACCCAGCAAGCAAAGTCTTCCCCTGCTTCATGGCAAGTGTACCACACAGCTGGATACCTCCAGGAAGTCATAGAAAAAGACTGAAAGACACACAAAATGGACAATCTGTAGGAACTGGGGACAGCCTCCCTTCTAAAAGTATGCAGGGATTATTTTGCTTAATTTTTTCTAAAATCAATTTACGGACATTGATTTAATTGCTTATCTTTTAGCATTGCAGTTCTTCCTTCAGACAAAAGCTTACACTATTAGGAACAATCTGCTATTTTAAACAAGATTTTAGATTAAATTCAGAGCAGAGCAACAGCTTCATTAATTTCTCCATCTGTTCTGTTCAGGCTTGTTGGCTTTCATGTAACATTTAACTTTTGTATGAACACAATATGCCAAAAGCTAAACTGAGCTCAATTCTATTGCACTTCACAATATGACAGGAGGCAATATAATAATTTGCCTCAGATTTGGTTGAATAGGATAGGCTTCTCATCACTGTTCACCAACTATTCTATTTAACCAAGGAAAAGAGGGAACACTGAGAAGTGCAATTTTCCTAACATTGATGGCAGCCATAGGACCACTCATTGATGTCATGGGCCCACACACCAAAATGTTAAGTTCTAGGAATTTGACAGTATTTGCATTTCTAGGCAAATCCACATGCCTTTAAGCAACTTAACTTCAACTTTTGGTTGAGCTTGTTAAATCTGTGTCTAAACCTGGGAGTTATCCCATCCAAGCATGAGAAGACAGTCTACAGTCAATCCAGCAATTTTTCCTCAGGAAGAGGAAAGCAAGTTATTAACAGTTGGCATTTAAAAAAAAAAAAACAGAAAATATGAAACAGAGTAGCTAAAAAATCCCAATCCTAGACTCTCAAAAAAGAGATCCTGAAGCTGTATTGTAACAGATTAAGTATTCCAAAATATATTCCAAAGTACATCAAGTATTTCCAAAGGTTCTTAACACACTGACTGAGCCAGCCCCAGCCTTGTGAAGCAGGAGTAGCCATGAGGCCAAGCCACAGCATTTATCACAACAGCTCAGAGTCAGCAAGAAACCAAACAGCTGAGGCTTGATGCCTTGCAAGTTA
>VZTT01065033.1:54166-88911 GCA_013400855.1 Buphagus erythrorhynchus | reverse complement strand
CAAATATGCATCCATACTCTCTAGATAATTAAGTTTATTATTTTTTTAATAGTACCTGAGGCAATTAGGCTTTGTTTAAAACTACAAGTGGAAACAAAGATCAGGGCAAATGACCAATTCCTGTGTTTTCTCCTTCATCAGATGTATTTCATTGTATTTTGAGGCCTATTCACTTCAGCAAGGGCCATTCAGGGTTTATGGAGAACAGCTGGACCTGCTCTGCATTTTCAGCTCCTGTGCACTTGTGCTACAAATCCACATGTCACAGTTTCCTTGAAAGTGAAACACAGTCCTGAAATTGGTTCTCAATTATACTACAGCAGTTTAGTTTACATGCTTTGATGTCTGCATGTTTTCTGGTGGATTGAGGGCTCTTGATGCTCAAGACTGGCTCTAGATCATCTTCAGAGAAAGGGAGGCCACGCTCATTTTTGTCATTCTAGTCCTGCCTGTCAATGACTGGGCCATTGATGTTGATCCTTTAATGTCATTTATCATATGTACACACTAAGTATTTTACTGCCTCCAAAAACTTTTTATATTAAAATTACTACCCTGATTTGGGCACAATTTTGCATTTCATCTGCCCGAAATAGAAGTTGTCTATCCCAAAAAAAAAGAAATACAAGGAAAACCATAACACCTAATACTCAATGGATAAGTAAGGCACCACTTTCTGAGTAAGAACCAAGGTAATGAGATGTTCATGCTTGTAAAAAATGCTTTCAGTCCACAAAATAGCTGTACCCTCCTTGCTACACTGGGCACATCCTTCTGCTCAAGGGGCAGCTAAATTTCAGTAGGAATATGTGACTAAGCAGCTAAATTGTAAGGGAGCTGCTGTGTTGCTTACAGGAACTTGGATAAATTGAGTGAGTGCAAATTGATTCTGCAATTCAGGACTTAATAATGTGGCTTTTAAAAAGAAAAGTTTCACATTTTTATGGGGGCTTTTTTCAGGAATTTCTCATNAACAGTAAACTTGAAACAACTTCCCCCAACCCAAAACACACACACAAAAAAGCACCAGCAATGCTTCCACACTGCATGAGGAAACTGAGCAGGTGTGAGGGCTACAGAACTGGGCAGCAATATTTCTAGAATTCATCAGTGGCCATGCTTATTATATCATAAATAAAATATTTTAAAACTTCATTAGTAGGCCATAAGATACTTGCTAAGCTACACATGAATTATTTTAAGTTTACAATACCAAATAAAAATGGCTTTGCTTAAAACCTGCCCCAAGAAAGAGCAACCTATAAGACAATATTTCTGACTACCACTCAGCAATATCTTACCTTTCCAGCAACATCTTTTTTCTCTTCTTTCAGTTCTGGTATGATTTCCATCAACCAGAACTCAGCTCACAAAAAAACCTCACCAAAACACAGCTGTCATTAAAGCAAGGCTTGCTCTTTCCTAGCCTATCCCAGTCTGCTTGATCATTGCCACCAGCTGGTGACAGACTCCTGCTAACTCAGCCCATGGAAAAGCAATCTGCTCTTCTAAACCTGGGTAACATCCAGCCTTTTGCTTAAAGGGTTTTTTTCTGGGACAGGAGGTCATGTGGATTTAACAAACCCATTTGCCTGGAAGAGGCAAACCCCATCACCTTGTAATTCCTGACTTTATACAAGCACCAAGGGCAATAGAGGCATTACCCAGGCTGTGCAGATGAGCTGGAGTTTGTGTCTTGCTGGAGGTTTATACTCTCAGTCTTCCAGAGGTTTCCTGAGTAGTTCATTGGCAGCTTCACAAAACACTCCCAGTTAAGTCATTGTGCTGCATTTGCTATTTCCCACAGATGGGAACCAAGCTGACATCAGGGTCTGCCCCAAACTGCCTTTGGATCCACTGGGGTGGGTTCAAACCTCAGAGCTTGGGGTGCCCCTCCCTGCAGGGGAAATGAAATCAGTCTGGGCACTCAGCATTTTAGACAAAGATAAATTAACAGCATTTCCAAGCACGCTCTATTTTAGAAAAGTCTTCCTCTTTAAAAACACATCCTATAAAAACAAACACTGCACAAAAGATGAGCACACTGCCAGTCTTTTTTAAACCTTGCACTATTATTTTCTGAACTTTATTTACACACAAAAGACTTTCAACAGAGCCTGACAAGAATTTGAAATACAGGCTGATTTTTTTTCAAATCAGTGAACAGAATCTAATCGCAGTAATTTGGGGTAAGAGGGATTGGTGAGTTCTTTACCTGTCACTGAAAAGCCCAACCACTGATTTGAATGATGAGAGTCACCTTTCCATATTTTGTTCCCACAGAAAATAAAATTGTTTTTAGAGCTCCTGTAAAGCAGGTAACTTCAAAGGTTACTCTTTCACCTTTTTGCACTCTGTAGCAACCTTTCTTCTCAATTGGCTTTGGACTTAGATCAAAAGGTAGAGATCCCAGGAGTCCCAGGTTCCTCACCACTAGCAGTATTGGCAGTGGGTGCATTTAGCTGTTCCTTGCTCTATTTTGGGTGTCAGTGATATCCTTAGCTGAAGCTGGTGAAGCAGAGCTGGTATCTGTGATCTCAAGGGTGAAAATGTAGTTTAGCTCATCTACAAGAAGGTAAGAACAAACTTTGCTGATATATGAAATGTCAAGCTACTACCAGAAGCCTGGAGAGATAATTCCTAATGAAGGATGAAATGGATTTAACCAGTTTTATTCTACACTCTCTTGCAGGTCTTGATATAGAAAGAATCCTCCATCCCTCCACCCCACTCAAAAGACAAATAAACAAACAAATAAAAAGCAACCAGTGAAACTTAAAAAGTGGACATTAATTTCTCAGAAGTTTGCACAGTGAATATCAAACAGAACCCCAAAGCTCTTTGTGCCTCTGCCCTGAAACAAATGGGTTTTCTTCCTTATGTTCACTGATTTTTCTGCTGCTGATGCTGGGTTTAACTCCTAAATTGCAGAAACTGCTTTTCTAGGCAAGTGGCAGAACAATGCACAAAGGAATGATCTCCAAGGGCACAGAAGGAATTCAGTCATACCCTTGCTGCTCAAAGTCAACCACCTTTCATGACTCTGGAAATCTGTCTTGTTACACTGAGGATCTCAAAGGTTAATTTGAGATTTAGGTTTATGTGCTGTTCTTCACCGGAACAAAGATATGCCTGGATGCAATTGCAGAGGTTTATGTTTGCAGTCAGAGGAGAAAGGCAGTAAGTCCGAAGATTCTCTGACTTCAAACAAAAATAAAATGTGTTTGTGGCAGTCCTGCATGGGGACACTGGCTTTAAGCTGTCCCTGCTGCATGATGGATACAGAGAGTGAGAAAGCAACTTTCCAGACAAGCCAGAAATCCGATGACTTCCCATGTCTGCTGTACATTTTGCTATGTATAAACGCACAGTATAAAACCTTTTAAAGTGTTGAACATAAGCCATGCTGGCTTTCTGCAGTGATACCATGTTTAAACTCCCACTAGGAACTTTCTGTGCAGACTTTCAGTTCCTAAGGATGAAGGAAGTTGCAATGACACCAGTGCATTTTGTAAACTGCAGCTGGGTTTATTGCCACTGCCAGCCCATTTGTGCTGCTTTGTTATGAGGAGAGAAGGCCCAGGTAGCTCTGGAGCTGTGCTGTCCCTGTCCTTTTCTCCATGGACACTGTAATGTTCATATGATGATCTGCAAATGTACTTAGAGAAATTCTGTGCCTCCACATTACCTTCAAGGTTTTGTCTGCTCAAAGCCTTTGTGCTGCTTTTCAAGGTTCACTTTTTCACTGAGTGCAATGCCAGTTTTGTTACCTCACCTCACAGGGCAAAAGCCAATCCTGCCTCCTGACTCTCCTACTTTATAGGAAAAGGTTTGTTCACACATTGTCCTGAGGGAAATTCTCTCTGTTAGTCCCCTCCTTTCATGTCTGAGGTGGCCCATTCATTGTCTGCTCCAGAGAAAGCAGATTCCTGGATATCCTGCTGCTCACTGAGTGCTCACACAGAAATTCACCTGAGTGCAAACGAAGCGTTCTGAGATCCCTGTGAGTGTCTGTGCCTGACCTGCTTAGCCTAGCAATAAAATAGCTTTGTTTGCAGTGTAAAAGGCATGCTAGGTTCTGCCAGGCTCAGCCACATCTCTACTGCACCACCACTGATATTTAATTATCAATTCCCTTGCTGTTTCAAAAACCAGGAAAGAGACTGGGTTGGTCATATAGGACTTCACCTCTTTCTCAACTTTTGTAAAATCTCATCCCCTTCAGTCGCTTTTTCTCAGCTCCAAGATCTCCAAGTCTCCTCATGCTTCTGGATGAGGCAGTGCCTACCTGAGCCTCCTTCTCAGATTTGCCTCACACTTATTTTTCTGCTTATGTTGTTGGGATTCAAAGCATCTGGTGACTCCCAACAATATTTTGGTGTTAATACTTTGGTTCAATAGCTCTTCAAGTTGTACTGCTGGGAGAACAGAGTCCCTTGCTCTGTGGTCTCTCCACAGGGAATATCCACCTCTAGGTTTGTACTGAGATGTATCCTTCTGGGATAGTTTTGAAGGGAAAGGTGTTAGCTATCATGGAGAATGAGGATTTTTAGCACTGTCAGGGTGGAGACAGGGCAGCAGAACTCCTCTCTAGCTCTCTGAGGTGACATAACCAGCTGCAGCTGAACTCAGCACCTGGCCTCACCTCAGGAGCTGAACTTCCATCTCTCCCAGTGCAAGAAGTTGATGGTGCTGTAACTTCCTGGGGACCAGGGTCTGCTCTCATGTTCTCCATCACCGTTTTTGAAACTTCTATCTCTTTGTGGAGGAGTTGGGCCCTTGTTTCAGAAAATACAGGTCTTCACCCTTCCAAAACTTCACTGCCTTGGAAAAAGAGACCCAACATTGACATTGGACAGATCCTGCTTAGCTCTGCAGGGGAGAAGTGTTTTCCTGCTGCTGCCCCTTTGCAGCCTGACTCTTTACGTGCTGTTAAGTGCTGGTCCTCAAAAAATACCTGGAGAAAGTCAGTGGTTTGGATCTAGTACTGAAAAAAAATCTGTAGATGGTTAGCTGGTCATGCAAATTGTATTGTTGCTACACTTATTAAATACCTAATTATCTCCTTTGGAACATAAGCACCAGACCTGACCTCTGTTTCTCCTACCTGCTGAGGGCAGAGGAAGAGAGTTAAACAAAATACTGTGATCCTTCCAGGAAATACACATCTGGAGTTGATGGACTTGCAGAGATGCTGAGCAGCTGCTTGTTTATTAATTCTCTGGAAATCTTTGTCTTGTTTCCAATAAAACACTTTCTGTCACAGTTTCACTACATTTCCCTAAGACTGGGGCACTGTTCTTCATCTGTACTCTCTGTTTCCTGGCCAAACACTGCATTACAACCAGAGAAAGCTTGCAGGAATGTAGCAGCATATTGGGGTGGAAAACAAACAGTCCAGGGATATTGCAAGTGTTTCCAAAACAAGCAATGCACCCTCAGCAGGGTCAGAACCAAAGTTCATCTGAAAAGGAACAAACACTCGATGTTTGAGACAGCACAAATAAGAAATCCCATACAAAGCACTCTGAACTGTGGGGCAGGGGACAAAAGGGGATGGTATATGTGCCATGTGTCTGCTGACATCAGCCACGGTGAGGTGACCACTCAGACACTCTACCTCTCCTCCTTGGGCAAATGTGTTTAATTAAGATATCAAAACCAATGAGAAAGGGATGTTTCTCACATGGCTGACTACTGAAATGGAGCCTGTGTTTGTGGAGAATCCCATATTTTAGGGAAAAAACACATCCCTCCCACTGGAGAATTTCTACCTTGGCTGGTAAAAAATCCTTTCATGTCAAACTCCATTATTTTGGATGAGCAATTGCCAGTTTCTCACTCAGTCCTTTGATATTATGTGATACACCAGATCTTACTATGTTTAGATGAGCTGTTAAACTCAGCACAGTTACCTGGAAACACACAAACTAGGCTTATGTAAAATATTTGCTAATAATGTCATCAGTCTGCTAACATCAATTTGGAATTTGGTGATCTTTCCACATGCTTCTCAGTGATGACTTACTTTTGTTTTTTTCCCCGCTGGGGATCATCTATCCATCCATTTGCTGTTCCATGAATCAATTTTCCAGGAGCAAGGTCGCCTTTTAAAGGTTTTGTAAGATTGGCTGTAGGGTAAAAAGTTGTGGATGTATTGGTGTCTGTGAAAAACCTCTCTGGGGCTGCTCGGGCACGGAATTACCTGGGCGGGCAAAGCGGGAATGTCCGAGGTGCCCATGATATTTCATTTTCTTTTTTCTTTTTATGTTTTTTGTTGTTGTTTGTCTTTTTGTGGGTTTTTGGGGTTTGTGTGGTTTTTTTTTGTCTTGTTTTTTTTTTTTTTGTTTGTTTGGTTTTTTTTTGTTTTGTTTTGTTTTGTTTTTTTGTTTTTTTTTTTATTTTGTTTTGTTTTTTGGGTTTTTTTGGTTTTTGTTTTATTTTGTTTTGTTGTTTTGTTTTGGGTTTTTCTGGTTTGTTTTTGTTTTTTTCCCCTGTATTTGTTCGCTATTAAATCCCGGGACGCGGTGCGGGTTCCTCACCCCGGCCATCCCCCGCCGGCCGCGGGCGGGCAGCGGGAGGGAGCGCAGCTTCTGCATCGTGCACCGAGAGCGGCCCAAACCCAGCTCCAGCACCCCCGAGGCTCTCAGGCGCTCTCAGGGGTTGTGTCCCCGCTCCCCGCGGGTGGGGAATGCCGAGGCGCCCGGGGATGCTCCCGGGGATGCTCCCGGGGATGCTCCCGGGGATGCTCCCGGGGATGCTCCCGGGGATGCTCCCGGGGATGCTCGAGCGGTGCGGGGACGGGAGGGGACGCGCGGTGGCGCTGCGGCACCGGGAGAGCGCCTCATCCTCATCCGTATCTTCATCTGCATCCTCATCCTTATCTTCATCTTCATCTTCATCCTCATCCCCATCTTCATCCTCATCCCCATCTTCGTACTCCTCCTCACCCTCATCTTCAGCCTCATCCTCATGCTTATCTTCATCTGCATCCTCAGCCTCATCCTTATCTTCATCTGCATCCTCATTCTCATCCTTATCTTCATCCTCATGCTTATCTTCATCTGCCTCCTCATCATTTTTATCTTCATCCTCATCCTCATCTCCGTCCTCATCCTCAGCCTCACCCTCATATTCAATCTCATCTTCATCCTCATCTTCCTCTGCCTCCTCATCTTCATCTTCAATCTCATCTTCATCCTCATCTTCCTCTGCCTCCTCATCCTCATCTTCAATCTCATCTTCATCCTCATCTTCCTCTGCCTCCTCATCCTCATCTTCAATCTCATCTTCATCCTCATCTTCCTCTGCCTCCTCATCCTCATCCTCATCTTCAATCTCATCTTCATCCTCATCCTCATCTTCAATCTCATCTTCATCCTCATCTTCATCTGCCTCCTCATTCTCATCCTCATCTTCAATCTCATCTTCATCCTCCTCCTCCTCATCCACATCCTTATCCTTATCCTTCATTCTCACTCTCATTCTCCTCCTCATTCTCATCCTCATCTTCATCCTCTTCTCCTGCAGCCCCCAGGGCTTAAAACCCTCATGGTGTTTTAAACATGATAAAGACCAGTGTAAAAATGGTCATTTCTGCTCTTTTAAAAATTTTTTTTTTTGCAGAAACACTGCCAGGAGAAACAGAGCACAGTGATCCTCAGGAATAGCTGTGGTACAGATTAACCAAGCCCTGCCATTTGCAGACTTGGGAAGTTCTGTAAACACAGATGTAACTTTTTAATTTCGGTTGGTGGGCAAAGAGGATTTCCTCCTACCAATGTAAAAGGTAGAGATTTAGTTTAGATGGACATCTGAAATGGCATGTGAAGATTTCATGAAGTAACTGTAGCACGTCTGAAGTAAACGTCAGTAAATTCATCCTCCCTTCCACAAGTCATATTGCCTGTGAATTAAAAGGATTAAGATGCTTCTGTCTCAGTTTGAAAAATTACAAAATTTGTAATTATGCAAGTTTCATAAAATTGGAAAAAAAACCTCACCCTATGAATTGCAAACAAAGATAAAAGCAAAAAATCATTAGTGCAGACAGCTATGATCATCATAAATAAAAAAGGATATATTTGAAGTATATTAGAGAGAAACTACTTACTTTTCTCTTTTAGCTAACCCAAAATATTTTGCAAAAAAGTATCAGCAATATACTCTGAAGGCATTCTCAGGTAAGCAGGTGATTCTTTCCAGTTGTGTGCTCCAGTGTCTCTGAAAGACCTGCTCATTCCTGAAGGTTTTGCAGGCAATTCCAGCACCATGGCACCCAGAAATTTTTGTGTCTGACAGCAACGAGGACCAAGAACAGTAGCTCAAAGTATAACAAATGCAACAACCACCTGGAGATGTCATTTCCAGTCACTGTCTCCATGTGCCATTCATGACAAGAGGAAAACCAAAACAAAACCTCAAATAAAACAACAAACAAACGAGTGAGATATGTTTAGGGGTCAGAAGTCAGTCCTTAAGGTGCCCCTAAGTACAGCTGGGTTACAATTTCCCATTTTTGGTAAAGCTCATCTTTATGTTCAGATAAGTTGGTTTTCCAGCTAGGAATGACCACCCTGTTTCTCAAAAGTAAAACTCGAAAGTAAAATTAAATCTTGACCTAAAATGAAAGCAGCAAGCACACATACTACCACCACCACCATTCTCTGTATTTGAGAAGCACTGGGATGGAATGAGCCCATCTGGTTTACATCAACAGGCACTGGGGGTTCATCTCCACACACAGAATGTCCCAGCCCTGCACCACACAGGCAGGAAGAGTTTTGCTGCACAGAAGTGGGAGCTCTGTGCTATTATTGAGCACAGCCCTACCACACAGACCTGACCTGCTCACAGCTCCGAGGAATGTTTATGTACAGCCTGTTTATGGCACTGACTGTAAAAACAGAGGGCAAAAAAGGGCCAGATGCAGTCATTTTCTGTTAAGCAGAAGCTTAGCAAGTACAAGATGGGCAAAATGGATTTTTATCCTCAAATGTACTTCAGTCCTCCATGCAGATGGCAGCGTTTGTACCAAGGAATGGAAGTGCTGAAGGAAAGAGATGAAGTGCAGAGCTCTAGGCTTTTTCCTTGCTTTCCAGAGCTCCAGAGAGACCAGAGGAAATTGGATATGAGCTGGCTGTTCTGACTTACACTGGTGATCAGGCAGGGACCAGGTGGCTCTTGTATGCCTTAACCAAAAATATCACTTAATCCTTATTTTCCCCCTGGGGACAGGGAACAGAGCTGAGGCCAGCCCTTCTAACCAGCCACACTGATGCACATGGAAGTGGGAACACCAGATTTTCTCCCATAAATATGAACCACCAAATGTCTCTCAGTCCTCGTCTGATTTTTAGGTGGAATTGTTTCTTCCTCTCCAGTTGGGCAGTGCATGAATCTGAATCAGATTGAAGGAGCTGGTAAGACTTCAAGCTGGAACAGAAAGTGGTGTCCTGTCAAAATCAAGCAAAGATAAAACCCCAAGATTACCTTTCAACTGGATTTGGAACAATTATTCATGCAAAAGAACTGAGGCTGGACATTTGAGCTGTTTTGCCCTGCAATAAGCATGGGCTTGGGATATTTTTGTTGCTGTTTTGACTGTAACAAAGGAATATTAGATCAGTTTGGAAATACAAAAGTCAGACACATATTTGTCATTGCCTCGTTGTCCTGAAGTCTTTTGGAAAAGCAGAGTCAGACTCAGAAGATCATAAATCTCTTAACCAAGGCTGACTGAAGGGGTAAGATGCCATAAGAGGTGACTGCTCCTTCAGTTTCTTTAGAGATTTTGCACAAATTGCACTGGGACAACATGGCCCTTATCCCTTTTGCTGTGTTGATTTATTCCAATCCACTTTACTATCAAACTGCCCCAGTCTCAGCAGTTCCAGGACAGTCCCCAGCAACTGAGCATTCACCCTTGTGATACTTTCCTTCTTTTTCTGTCCTTCTACAATAGTCTTTGTACATTTCAGTAATATATTGTCCCCATCAACTTGCTGGCAAACTTCCTGCTTTTGATGTATCCAAAAAAAAAAAAAAAAAAAGGTTTTATTGTTAAATTTTGAACCCTTCCTCCTCAAAATCATTTTTGGCCAGCTTTATTATGGCTTCACATTTAGCTTGCCAGAAGGTTTATTATCTTTTCTGCAATCTCCATTTGGACTCCACTTACTGAAGGGTGTCTTTTATACTTCTAATAACCTCCTTAATTTGCTTTTAGCTATGCTGGCTTCCCTTCTTGTCCCTGCTTCTCTTAGACTTCAGGAGTGTTGGCCTAGACTCCAAACACTCTCTCTGAAAAGAAAAAGTATGCAACTCCTTGAAAGAGGACAGAATTATTATTTATAACTGAAAAATGTGCCCACCCTGTAGCAGAAAATAAGGTTCAAAGTAACTTGCTCCCTCTCAGAGTCCCCCTTAGAGTCATCACAGTTTTCCAGCATGAAAACAGAAGCATCTGCAAAGCTTCTGCAAAGAGGGAGAATACCTTCCATGAGGGGAACCCCGTGAGCCAGCAAGACTGAAGGATGAGATTAAGTCCTTCAATATGCAAAATATCCACTCGCAGGTCTAAAAGGTTTAATCAGATTTATGAAGCCATGCAGGTTCAAAGGTTTTAACATGCTTGGGAAAAAATACTGAGCTGTTGATAGTGCAGGAAGCTCTGAAGTGAATAATTCTGCAAGCACGTGCACAGAGCTGGCAAAGACTATACCCTTAAAACAGTGGTCAAGGGGGAATGTGTGATTTAGTAAATCAGTCAAGCAGGGAGCTTTCATCTTTGCAGCCCTGGTTTATGACTTACTTAAGGCGTTAATTATAAATGTCTTGGGTATCCATCCCTCACTTAATTAATCTCCACACTCGTGTGAAGTGTGAATCCAGATCACAACCAAGAGCTCTCCCAGCACAGAGGGATTTGGACAGGGTGGGAAGACAACCCAAGCCTGAAGGTATGCAAATACCTGTGCACCAGACAGCAGAGGATTTGGCTTTTTCCTCCAGCAGTGTCTTCCAGCTCTCAGCTTCCTAACCAAGACAGGCACCACAGCATAACATCCCACCAAAGGAGGTTTTGCAGGTTTTAGTGCCCCCCCTATTGAAATCACCACTGATGAAAGGAAAAGGAAGCTGAAAACTGCAAGAAAGGTCACTTGAAAGTGAGAAAGAATAGAGATGGAGAAAGAACTGGATGCCAAGAAGAGAAATACATAAAATAGAATTAAAAAATATTAAAGTGGACATAGGCATGTCAGAGGCAATTAGATTTAAATGTTTCAGGATGTGGACTTTTCTCATAAAGTACATTAAGTGGGGAAACACTGGCAAACATGGTTTGTTTCACTGCACTACACAGAGCACTCACTAATTAAAAATAAATAAATCAAAACTTAGATTTCTCTGCACATTCTGGTCTTGTTACCTGTGTAACTTGATTTTTAAAGATTTTTGATGTCTTCTAAAGCTTTTTAAGCTACCATTCTTTTCAACCAGCTTCAGCATGAACATTCTTCCTCTGTGATTATTCTTGCACGTGAGTTAAAGATCTAATTCCATAGTGAACTCATCAGGTTATGGGAGCTTCTACATCTATCATTTATGCAATCCATTTATTACTGAAAAGGCACACACATTATTGCAAAGCATTACTAACCGCTGTAACAACCTCTAACCATTTTTTAAGAACTTGTTTGTTTCATTTTTCTGCCCACAGTCAAGCTTTAATTAAGATTGCATTTAACTAAGGCCTCATGGGCTGTGTCTGGGTCATTTTCAATTTGGAAACTCATCTGTGTCTACATTCTGGACTGCTACAGCACAACAATTTTCAGAAGCTAAAATTTTCTAACCAGGGATTATTATATGGAATATCTGACCTCGCCTTTCACACCTAAAGGATGGAAAAACAATATTTCCCAGGTAATGCACTTTGCCTGCAGACCCACTGGATTTGGCCCTGAAATTCCAGGTGAAGATCATGCTTGATGAATAATCACAGATCGAACATCCTCAGTCCAACTTCACTTCTGCTCAACATTTGCACCAGATAAAGTGTAGTTAAAAAATTATTTTAAGCAAAAAATATTTCTTCTGAAAGAACATATAAATAGTTTTATCATGAGGAGTTTTTTTCCTGACTGTGAATGCATAAGTTTTACTACTCAGGGTAAAGCTATGATTTCATTATTATTATTTTAATAGAGACTAAAACAACATTTCCACTTGAATAAGCAGAACCAAACGTGTTACAGAGGCATCTGTTTATAGCTGTCAAAGGTCTGGCTTCTCAGCAGGTGTGAAATCACCAATAACTAACATACCTGCAAATTCCAGTCACATTTTTTATATGGAAACAGTCTGGCTGATGATGCAGAAGTGAAACGTAGACAAAAGGCAGGGGCTTTTCCACCAGAGACCTGGCTGGATTTCAACAGATAACCTAGAACAAATCTCTTTTGCAGAAATACAATTACTATCAAAGCACAGTGAAATATATATTTGCCATATCACCCCCAGGGTTGTTGGAAAACGTGGGAATATGCTGCTTAATAGCTTAGCACTGGAATTCAAATTGAGAGCACCTCTTTATTTCATTAAGACTTCTGATTTGGCTTTGATTTCCTAACTTTTTGTGACTAACTTTTGAGTAGTGATCACTTGAGAATGTTGATTTTTTTTAGCTACTTTTTTTTTTTCTAGTTAAAGTTAACCAAAACTTAGCTTTCTACAACTAATTTCTTCTCCTTGATGCAAGTTTTTCAGACAGAGGTAAAGGATCTTCATCTCTCACGGACCCAAAGTGCTGCAGAGGAACAATTTCACATGCCATTACCTTTAAGGCCTCCTTGGACACAAAAGCATAAAGTTGCAGCTGCATTGTAAAAAGCTAAAATGAATCTCAATTTTTGTTTTACTTGGAACCCCGTGGACAATCTTTGGTTCAGAAGTCAACCAGAGGAAGGATCACATAGTGACAGGACAAGGGGGAATGGCTTCAAATGGAAAGAAAATGGATTTAGTTTGGATTTTAGGAAGAAATTCTTCCCTGTGAGGGTGGGCAGGCCCTGGCACAGGGTGCCCAGAGAAGCTGTGGCTGCCCCTGGATCCCTGGAAGTGCCCAAGGCCAGGCTGGACACTGGACAGGGATTGGAGCACCCTGGGACAGTGCAAGGTGTCCCTGCCATGGCAGGGGTGGGAATGGATGAGCTTGAAGGTCCCTTCCAACCAAAGCCATTCCATGACTTTGTGATCACAAATGCATTGCTCTCGAGCCCCTTGTCATTCAACAAAATGAGATAAAACAATTTTATCACTTCATCTGGAAAGCTAACGTGGCCTTCCACTCCACGTGGGGAAAATGAAAAGGAGACCCTCTTAAAAAATCAAAATTTCATACAAATGAATAGGTGCTCAAAAAACCCCCCCAAAAAAACCACTGAGGGGCTTTCCCCTCCTCCACTCAAATACATTATATTGAAACATTACTCACCAAAATGAAATATTTCAAATAGTTCATACAATCCAACCCGAACATAGGCAAAAATTCCACAGTCCCCATGAAAATTTGCTTTTTAAGAAATCTTTTTTGAGTCTACACCTCTGTCTGTTTGGGGGCACCACGATGCAGGCAGAGGAGGGTACTGCTGCAGGGTGTTAAGGGTGACAGCTTAAATAAGAGCCATCAGTATGTAAATAGTTTGACAGTCATTTCAATTCATTTTCTGTGATGAGGACAGACATCTGATGGCCTTATTTCCACATGAGAGAAACACATATTTTAATAAACCCCACATTTCTCACCAGCAGGCTATGAATATTCAATAAAAAACTAATTTTCTAAAATATTTTTAATCCTGGCCTTTTTTCCTTCCATATGAAATTAAAATAAAAATGTGGGGAAAGTCATAGTTGCTTGCTCTACATTCCCATTTTCTATCTCTTTTGCTGTGGACCTGCATAGTACTAAAACTATTCAATAATCACAAGAAATGCTGGGTGGCAACCTCCAGATCTCACAGCTTTTTTTCTGCTCTAAATGCTCATCCTTAAGGACTCAAAAAAAGAAAATGGTAGCCACCACAGCTTTATCTGTCATGTTATCCTCTGCTCTGTGACTGTTTGACACAGAATAAAAGATGGTATAACCTGTACTAGCCTGACACCAGAAGAAGATTGAGTACAAAGTTAATCAGAAAAAAATTATTTTCATTCCTTTATCAGAGTTGTAAAAGGACTGGAGGAGCACAGGAACTGGGGTTCATGCAGGTGCTCAGCTGCTGCTCCTAAAGATTTATACCCAGGCAAGGATGAGAGTTTTGTTGTGCCTCTACTATACCAACTGAATATATAAATAGATTAAGAGACATCAATCTAGAATCCACCAGGATCTACAAATATTTAGGAATTATTCTTAGAGAAGTCAATGGAAGTATTACAACAGTTGTAATGAATGTTGTACAAGATTCAAGGACAGGGAAATAAAAGGTTTTGTTCCTCTCGCTACTTTACACCTATTCTGACTTCTGCTATAATGCTGGGGTTTTTTTTTCCCCAAGCATTTAACAGGAACAAATATTTGTATAGGTGCTACACAATTGTGCTATGGGGAAATGTTGAATTACAAACTAAACTTCATTCCTGAGAAATTGTAATTACTGCCCAGGAGAGTGTACAGCAAGAAGCTGCTTCCTCTCTGGTGTGGGAACCAGGAGTGTGCTGTGCACCTGATCAGAAAAAGAGAAATAAATCCCTCAAAAAAAAAAAAAAATTCCCACAACCAGAGTACTCACACAGATTCACACCAATATGTTTGGGATTTCAGAGTTCTGCACAGATGTCAGATAGGGGACTGGGATAAGAGGGACCAGTGCCTGGTAATTATGGTTACATGAGCTGACAGAAAGGAAATTTGGGTTTAGAAACTCTCTCCCAAAGCCAGAGGCCAGAACACCTCCTGTTTAGCAGAAGCAATCCCTTTCACTTCCACAGTTTGGCTCCAGATAACACAGGACACGTGCAAAGGGCAGGATCATGTCCTGCTTTTTCCTCAGTGATGTATCAAAGGTTCCAAAGATGTGCCACCATCACCTCAAAGCATTCTAAAACCCCTCAGCTCTGTGTTCAGCCTCAAAATTCCTGAGATATGCTAAAAAGTAGGCCTAAAATCAATAAATGCTTAGGTTTTTAAATTTCCCCATCCGCACTCACAGTATATAAAATTCAAGTATTTCAAAATCCATGGGGGGCAAAAATTCTTTTCCAATAAAAACTCAAGTGAAAAGCAGATTTCAGTCCATATTGTGGAATTCATGAAGCCACTCAGATGTGGCAACGTGACAAACTCCAGCTGGATGAGAGCAAGAGCTTTGTGGCCAGCCAGAATTTCTTCTTAAAAGCCAGACCAGCCTGCAGTGGAGCCTTCATCCTTCCCATCCTCTACCTCAGGTGAAGCCAGCCCAGAGAGAGCTGGAGATTTTGACTACTGATGTAGAACCCACAGTTCCCTCCTTTGAGAAGTGCTTCCATGTAGGTGCATTCTGAGCTGCAGCACTTGCAGGATCACAGCCCTGGTGTGAGTTGCTGCTTCTCTCTGTGGTTGCATTTCAGGAGCAGCAGCAGAAGGGCTGTAACACAGCTGGAGCCCCTTGGAACCCATTCTGATTTACTGGAGTAGCTGCACACAGCACTGGGGAGCTGCCCCTCCTGCTCCTCTGAGGGCAATCCCGTGCAAGTATTACAACAGTTGGCTTTTCACACCGCCTGGCTCACAGCCCCTGCAGGACTGCAGGCTTTTAAAGCCCTTTGGAGGGTGGGGATGTGCAAAGCCAGCTCCAGGGCTCGGTGGGAGTGCTGATGCTGGGCTTCCCACCCAGCAGGATTCCCCTCTCCAGGCCAGCTCCAGCCTCATTAAGAACAAGTGCTGACTGCACAATCACTGAGGAGGAGGAGGATGCAGGCAAGCAAATACTCCTTAAGCCTTTGCCCCGAGGCTTGCCCTTCTCTAGAGAAAATTTACATATTGCCTCGCCAGATCAAATTCTTAAGAAGTATTTGAACTTTCAACTGAGCAAAGTTTGCCAGAGAGCTGCAATCAAAGGACTCCATCAAGGTGGAGGTGCCTCACTGATGGGAAGCAGACTTCCTGAAACATTGGAGCGTGTTTGTCCACGAGGAGAAAGAAGGAAAACCTGAGTTTCCAAGCACAGAGATTGTTCAGAGAGCAACCAAGTCACCTGTAATGGGCCTGTCCTCTAAATGTCACTATGGTCCATGCAATATTGGCAACGTGACTATTCTACTTTGGCTTATTAATTTCCTTTATCCATTTCTGACTCAGGAGCTGAGAGTTTCAAATGGACTGAGCATCTCAGGAACACACATTTGCCACCTTAGGCTCCAAAATCATGGAGCACATTGAATTTCTTGCTCTGCAGGAATTGGAAGAGGCCAAGTCCTCAGTGCACTCTGTGAACAAGTGAAGCTCATTTGGCTTTGAGAGTGATACACGGATTTCTAACAGCTGTCAAACTGTCCAGAACAGCTTTAAAATACACTTTAGAGCAACAGGATGAAAGTCACAATATTTTCTCATAGAGCTGCAGAAGCTGTGATTTCATGTTCAATCTGTAAGTCTGAATTTCTTTAGAAGAAATGGATGTGAGTTCATTTCCTGGTCGTGCTAGTAAAGGACTTCTGTGATTATAAGGCACAGGAGAACCAAGGCTCTATAAATGTGAAGTAATAAACTTTCCTTACCTAAATAACACAGGGGCTATGTGTTCCTGTTTGAACTACACACTCTGACAGTACCAGTTAAAGCAGAGTATAAGTTAATTCATCCAGGGGCTGCTACTGGGTAAAGAACACAAAATAATGGCAAATGATGCCTCACAAAAGGCATGCATTGAGTTGGACAGTGTGGACTCTCCTCAAAGATGGAACTGCCTGCTTGTAGGAAGTCTTTAGTTCTGATTAATCATTTGTAATCTGATCAAATAGAAGAAAACAAGCTGCCTGGTGCTAATGACCATTTTCCCTTTCTTAACAGCTGACCCAACAACCAAGCACCCTTCTGGGCTGAGGAACAAATCCATATTCCTCAGCTGACTTGAAGGCATTCAAAGCCTGAAACAGGCTGCATATGGGGATGCAGCTAAAAGTAGGTTAAGTAGTGAGCAATTAGCTGCAGATAAGCCATGAATCAGTCTGGCTGGATGATAAACTGTAATTTCAGCTTTTGCCTCCTCAGTGTGCTTCACAAACACAATAGGCAGGCTCACACTGAAATGTGAGCAAACTGCTCACTGCTGTTGAGGGAACACATTCCTTCCTTCCTTCCTGCTCTCTAGGAACCAGAGGGGAGGTTTGGTGTGGACACTTTCTCAAGTTTGTACAATCAAACCCTTCAAAAAATCCAAGGAAATTATTCACATTACCATGTGAGTGCTCCTTTGGGAAAGACATCACCAGTGTGATGAGCAGATCAGACTCTGTTTGATATTATCCACTGAAGCAGTTAATTGTCTGTCCATAAAATCTGATTGATGAGTACTGAAAAGATGATGTCTCGTAGTTACAACTTTTACTGAAACTAAAGACTGTATTTCATGTTTCTTTGCCAAGACTGGGGTTTCTTTAGTATTAAAATATACTAAATACTTCACTACCTGAATTCACAGAGTAAATTTTCTACTGATGTTTGAAAAGAACTAGAGGTAACACAGAAGTTCAAGAAATGCCAAATGAGGAAAACATTAATCTGGGGGATGCAAGAAAAAACAAAAAGAAACACTAAAAAAACTCTTCAGATTAATCTTAGGATTTCTGTCACAAACTATTTCAATTCGAGTAATTTTAAGGTTCAACTCACTTGCACCCCTTGGTTTGAAAGACAGTGTCAGAGGCCTGGTCTACACCTTCATTAGTAACCAAAAATCTGATCAAACACCCTGGGTTACACTGGGGTCAGTGTTCAAAGGAAGTTAAATGAAAAGAAGGTATAACCAGGTCTGTTTGAACCACTAACTACAACATCAGGCTAATCTGAGCAACCATTTTATAAGGATTGACTAATTTCCTTTTTTTTTAGTGGTGATTTTTATTCTTTGGATGTAGAGACACAGGAGAAGTTCTAGGGGACCTGTTCACCAAGGCCTGGTGCAGCACTGTAAATTGTGATAGATACCTCCAGTAATTCTGTCAGCACTTCATGTGTGAAATACATCAGCAAATTGTGCATATTTATTTCCTTCTACACACACATACACACAGGAAAAAGTCCTTTCTGCAAAGATGGAATCACGCCTAAAAAGGGGAAACCATTTTTCAGAGATGTAACTTTCACCTCTGCTTTTCTTTAGCCTCTCAAAATTTCATGGCTTGCTTTTATCTCCAACTTTCTTATTGCTCCTACTCCCATACATAGGCATGCACCTCAAAAAACCACTAATGAAAGTAATTTATATTTATAGTACACTGGACCAAGTCCTGACCTCTTCTCAGAGTTTTCCTCTGCATGCCAATGCATGGGCAGGGCTGCAGGATTTGCTGCAGGCTCAAGCTGTATTCCACCTTCTCTCTAGTCATGACCATATGTGGACCTGCATTTCCCAAAATTTGTTTCTAAAATCAAGTCTTTTTGTCTAAAGGGGGTTCTGGAACACACTCTCATAGTCAGATAGAGACAGGAGTGTTTTGGAGCTGGTCCTTCTCCTTACCTCAGTGAACAAGAGTAAAGACAGCAGGAAAGTTAACTGCAAGTTTAGTACCTTAGTTCTGGATTACCAATGGAAAAATGATCTCACTTTGATAGCACTTTAAGGAGGCATTTGCAGAGAAATAGAATAGACAGACATGCTCTTTGTGTGTTTCTTTTGTGGAAAAACCTTACAAAGTGTAATAAGTACTCAATACATATATTTGTAGAAGTTTACTACAGTTGAATAGAATTTACTCATAAAGGCCTGCAGTAATCAAAGCACTTCTACTCTCAGCAAAGAAAGGCCAGCTAAGAGACTGTCAAATAACACAGAATGAAATAATTTCTGTTTTCAAGTCTCCTATAGAGTCCTATAGTCCTATTGCATGTGATGTAATTCTCAGTTCAATTCCACAGAGAAGCTATCATTTCCTATTAGAGCCCATGGGGTGTTTGCATGTAGGTTTCCTTTTACAGACTCCTTAGCATAGCCAGAAAATTCATTTTCTCTGTATAAACTAAATGGTGGAGCTCTTTGTCCTCTGAAGTCATGTGATATCTGTCACTACAAAAAACAGCCTAACTCTTGTTTTGGAGCCTATTTCCTTGCATATGGTTTCTGGATGGAGGCAAATATCACTGCACTATTTAACCAATGTATTGTCATAGAGTGATTGATTTCTCCTTTATTTGCAGCATGAAAATCTGTGGCTCAGACCCCCATGTGGTAAAATAATAGGCTGAAAGATTAGCCACTGCCACCATCTGTTACCTGTCCCTGACTTCACCCACTTTTTCAAGGGCCAATTGCAATTTCAAAATCTGTCACTGAATGAGTCTATTTTCTTTCACATTATTACCTAGATGACTTCAGTAATTCTGCCTAAATGGGGCCTGAAAAAGAAATGCTGTGAGCAGTGAACACAGGTAATATATTTGCATAATGCAGTGGAAGAGAGAGTGCTGTGAGAGGAAATTCTCAGGGCTGGTGTCTCCTGGCAGTGTTTAAAGGAGGGTGACTCCATTGCCTGCTCTGGAGTCACTCCAGAGAGCCATGGGAGAGAAAAAGGAGGTTTTCAGCATCCCACTCCTTACCAAAGTCATCTATTGTGTACAAGGATTGAGAGATAATAACTCAATTCTTCCTTTAGTATGCCTGTCTATCACATGCTGGTTTTGTAAGATGGGTGTTTATATAACTGGACTTGTCATGTCCAAAACATAGGAAAGTAAAAGGGACAGGGAAAGAAGGAAGGAAAAGGAAACCCAAACAAAAAGAGGATGCATTTATTTAAGGAAAGGGGAAATTTTTAAAAAAGTATTCTGTAATTAATATCCCCATTAATTCATAGGACTGGCTGCATTAATGTGCCCTGTAAGTCTGGCATGCAGCCCTTCAAACACATGGCAGACTTTGAGAGGAACCTTTGCCATTTGAGGGCTCAGCTCTGGGGGCACAGCACACTCTGGCTGCACAGAGCTCTGTGATAAGCAGGAATCATTCTCATGGATCAAGGTAAGGCAACCAAGCCTAGGAAGCAAACACACATTTAGCCTGTGGCAAATCCTACTGAAAGCAGCAAGAATCCATACTATCACTTTTTTTTTTTTTTGCTATGGGAGAAACTGCAAAAGCAGAAGCTCTGCCTCTGCATTTTACCCAGCAGCTTTGCAAACACTACTGCTGTTTCCAAAACAGAAGTAGAAACAAAAGGCATTTTTTATAGCAGCCCTTTTTTTGTTCCCATTTCAGCAGGAGAATAACTCTCACCTTTGTGCCTTTAGATAAAATTGTATTTAGAGGTGTCATCCTCCTTCTCTGTTTCTGTGTGCAAGTTCCAGCTGGGGTCCACCCTTAAGGCTGCAAAGTTGCCCTTGTTTAAACTTTGGAACTACATGAACAGCATGACATCAATAAATGATGACACTTTTCTATGATATGTGTAAACTGCTAAACTTCTTTAGCAAAGAAGTGAAATTTTGCTATCAAATTTTTAAATTTGAGTGAGCAATTGCTTCATTCCAAGTTATCTTAAATAGCACACTACAGCACCTGCCTGTGTCAATTCTCTTATTTTTACACAGGCACAGAAAAGTATTTAACTCAGCTGAATGAATGCTGATGTGCCATGACTGGCCTGCATTTGCCCCACAAGCTGATTCAAATCACACATGCTCTGAGCCACTGAGATGTGGGCAGACCACAGCCATAAAATCCCACTCTGCCCCTTAGCCTGGCCCTGGGATTCCCTGCCTGGAGCATTCCCTGTCAGCTTTGCTTTCTAAGTTAGATTTGGGGCATCCAGCACTGACTTCTGCGCTTGCAGAGCACCGAGCTCATCATCAGGACACCACAAACAACAGCCCTGCAGAGGCCACATGGAGGGAGCTTTGTTTTCCAGATCCATCACTTGGACTGCTCTCCCTGGGATAGCAGGCCAGATTCCCAGTGGGAATAAACAGCTCAGCCTGGCTGTGCGTGACAGAGCTGCCCCCAAAATGAGCTACCAATGTTTATGTGCAGGAACAGCCTCAATGTCACTCTCATGTCTGGCTCAGGATCCAGAAGACCATAACTGTTTGACATAACCCATGTATTTGTTATTTTAGGGGGCTGGTTGGAAGGAGATGGCAAAGGTTTAGGAGTCAATGATCTCCATCAGCTCTACAAACAAGGCAAGACTGCTGGGCTTTGTTTTCTTTTGGGAGCTTTCCAAGCATCAGTACTTTACAAGTTACCCCCATAGGCAATTCAGTGTCTGTTTCAAGTTAATGTGCTTTGTTTTTCAGGCCACAAATAAAATCAGAACAAAGTAAAAGTTCACATTTGTTTGAAAACAACCCAAATTGTGTATCGTGTGAAAAGAAAGGTAAAAAGAGGGTCAAGGAAGTGGGAGTAGAGAGGGCATGGGATAGGGAAAATCTCTCCAGAGGAGGGAAAGTGGTTTTTAATACACAGAAAAAGAATACTCTGAAGAGAGGAGAAAAAGATAATAGTAAGAAAGGCTGCATGAAAATAACTCTGAAATATTGTAGCTCTCTTTTTCCTAGTGAGGTTCTGGTCTCACTCATAAGAGGGTCACAGGGACTGAAACTCCTCTTGTATTTCTATTGTATTAGAGACACATGAAGTAGATGACATCAGTAAAAAACCAAGATACCAGGCCAAATCCTGCCCTTGATTATAGTCATTCAACTAATTTAAAAACCTTGTTCAATGTAACCTTTTAATTCTTTGATTCCTGAGAAAGCCAGAGCAACAACGGAGGACTTGCATTAATCAGACGCCAAACACATTCATCTTTGTTAAAACAAACTTAACCATAAGATGTGGGAGAGGGATTTTTTTCTTTTCTTTTTTTTTTCTCTCAGTAACAGCAAAGATCTGTTTCCAGATCTGTGAATGTGATGCTGTGATAAGTGATTTTCCCCCCTACCTTTATGCTTTCATGCCACAGCTGTGTTCCCAAGGATGGCACCAGAGTTAGGCTGCTCACCTGGTTCTTGGATGACCTATTTTCACAATTCTTGGACCTATTTTTACAATCCTCCACCCCTTCAGAAATACTGGACAAATCTGGAGACACAGGTCCCCACCTGTCAGGTGGGGATTACACTTTCTGCAAAACAAAAATAGGGCAAAGGAAAAATATAAGAGTATGCTTCAGTGCTGAACTCTTTTCTAGACTGACAGGTTTTCTTTCCTGTGTTGAATTTGTGAAGTCACCCTCAGAAATTTCCATTGACTACCATGGCAACTGCACTGGGCCAGTAGTAGCCATAGAGATGCCAGATGGTGAGAAGTTATGCATATGACTGCCACAGAGAATTGCTCACTGAATGCTAAATTCAGATGAGTGCATTGGATCCAAAGTAAATGGAACTGAGCACAAATGCAGGCAGGGGACAACTTCCCCCCAGTATAAAACCTGTTAAAAATAATACAAATATTTTGTGAGAAATTAAAGCAGGATAAAGCCACGTTCAGGTGTACAACCACCTACCTATTCATCATCACTGGGGTAGTTTTACCCTATCATTCACTGGGCAGGTTTATCTTGCCATGAATACATGCAAAAGAGAGAAAAGAGAAAAAAAAAGGCCAGAAGAGCTGATTTGACTAAGATGATGCTGAATAGTGGGACTGGCAGGCTCAATGAACTTTAAATAAGAGATGAAAGATTTGCAATCCATGTCACCACCTCAAGACTGGCTTCAAACCCATGGTGACCCATCCATCACAATACATGTATGAGGTTTTGGTATCCTCCTGCCTTTATGTTCTTAATCCAATTAAGAACAGTTGTTCACATCAAGCAATTAAAAACCCAAACCTGCACTGTCAGAGGGCTGGAAGACATGAAAAAACCTAAATCTCATTTGTGACATTGAAAGCAATTGTGTCCTTGTCAAAAGCCTGAGATTAAGAAGGCCAAGGTTTCCTTCCTACACAGCTCTAACAGTGAACCTCTGATAGTGCCTGGATATTGCAAGGAGGACAGCCAAGGAGAAATTTCATGAATGTGTTGTCACCTGGGATAAGAAAGGTGACAGAACAGACAGAAATTTTTATTGCTCCTCTAAGGTGTGGGACTACTCTTTGCAGTACTTTTGTTTGTTTATTTTTTCTCCCTGGAAACAACTCAGAAAACTGAACTATGCAGAAAGCACAATAAATCTAGGCTTCAACATGCAGGGAAAAAATTGGAATTGTCCAGTTATCTCCTTAACCAGTTCTTTTAATTCCTCGCCAGAGACAGAGAAAAAATCTTTGCCTTTCAAAAGGTCCCTCAATAGAAACAACAAAGAGATGAGACTGAAAATCAAAGCAACATTTTAGATAGTTTCCTTTCATGACAAAGTTTCAAGGTTCTCTGTCAAGAAGCAGTGTCAGGCAGAGAAAAAAGCATGCAACACTCTTCCCTTTGATGATTTAAAAAAATAATAGAAAAAGGGCCATTGCAGTAAAGCTGCAATAAGAAAAAAAGGAAGTGTTTCCCACTGTGGATACTGATAGAGGAGCAGCCAACATGGTGAGATTAACAACAGCTTGAAAATGTTTCTCCACACAAAATGAAAACATGGAAGAATATATTTTTGTGTTGCTTTTAGGATTAGCTGACAGATGATCTCCCCAGATGAGCTGCTCACTTACCTGATGTCTCAATAAATGGATTTCCACAAGGAGGGATGCTGATATAACAGCAATTTTGTGCAAAGCAAATCTCACCAAAGCATTGATATTTTAAGTTCAGCAGCTGATCTTGCATGGTTGCTAACAAATGCAGGCAAAGAGACCACAGTGATTGCACCAGTGAGCTAAACTCGTGTCTCACCTTGCTTGAAAATGCAGTTTGACAAGTGCTGCTTAAGCAAACCTGAGCACATCAGTTATTTTCCAATGATTTACCCGCCACAGTCACTCATAACTTAAAAACCAACAATCAGTCATTAGCACACAGCAAAGGAAGCTTTGCCAGGGTATTATGTATCATGTTTGGACAGTTAGAACTCACAGCTATTATTTATTCACACCACTATAAATTATTCTCCTCCAAATGAACCTGAGTCACGTAAATGCTGACTTGGAAACTACCAGAGGCCTCACCTTTCCTGCAGTGTGTATTTTTCCATTCTAATAAACTTCCTGCCTAAAAATGGAAACCAAAGTGAAGCTGAGGTGTTTAAAATCAATGCCCTGGAGGCACTTTGGTTAACATTTGCTGTGTCACTTTTAAGGCTCTAAATTTGTCAAGGGCTAAAATCATCTCAGCACTGCAAAGCAGCAGCAGTGGTGCCTGTGAGTAACTTTCATGCTGTTGTAAGCATCAAATTCTTTTTCACAGGCTTTTACCTCCCTCCTTTTTTATTTTTAATGCATATTTTGCCCTGTCAAACAATACCCAACCAGGCACTTTAGACATGCACTGTAAAAACCAGTGCAGGTTATGCAAAACTTCCTGGTGGGCACTGATGTCGTCCTGTGGACGTGGTTAACAGAGGTTGGATTTAAACCAGGGAAAAGTAGGACTGAAAACTCCCTGGGAGTCGTTATAAACAGCCAGAATCTGGTGCTGAATTATCACTAAATTGAAGCTATTTTACCATGTCTGTGTGGTGGTCCATTTCCACAGACACTTCCACAAATAGCAGATAAAAAAAATATCTCTCCTGTTAAAATAGAGGGGAAAAAACGCCAAACAACAAAACAAGAAAAAAACCAGACCAAACAACCCTATAAAATAACGACAACAAAACACACACACACACACTTTCCCCAAAATAAATCCCCCACACCTACCCAGACTGCTTTCTGGAATTACGTAATTTTGGAAGAGAGGTACCAAGTGTGAATTGACAGCACAGAAACTGAGTTGCACTCACAGGTCTAAGGGGCCTTCCTGGGCTCATCCTGCTCCTAACAGACATAAATTAATAATGCAATGCCCTCTGAAGTTCTCCACACTGTTGCAGAGTTAAAGCCAAGCATTTATCTTGAGCACAGACCATGTTACACCCTTCAGCTTCCAGAGCAGCTCTGGAGATATCCCAGTGTGTTGTGGGGTCCAGGTATCCAACAGGGGGTGGTCCAAGCAATGATCAGGTTGGAAATTTCAGTAGAAAGTTGTATTTATCACTGGGTTTAGTACTTCCTCCATCACTCAGTCTGTGATGAGCAAGCAGACCACCTCAGCTGTAATGTTCTCAGAGGTATTTGTGCCACAACTCCTGTGTCTGACATATGCAAACACTCAGATCTGATGCACTCTGCTCTGGGGCCAACTGCCTGCTCAAACCTCTGACAGCTTTATTGTCAGGCCATGGCAGAAGAAGATACCTCCTTAGAAAATAACTTGAAAATAACTTTATCATTATTTTAGGCATCTCTGACACTTTGGGATTTTCTGTCTGCAGCTCCTGCAGACACTGCTGGGAGAGGAACAATTCTATTGACAAGCTGTCCCTGCTGTAAATGTGCTGTTGTGCCTCACTTGCACATTTTGGAGATGTCTTCTTGATTCATCTGTTTGGCAAAATTTATCTCACACATACTGGAAACATCTACGCTGAAGAAAATTATTGTTACTTAACTCACATAAACACTGCAGAAGGTATTGGCAAATAAAAGGGTTGATCTCCGCTGATTGCTGCAGCCAGAAAATGTCTTTGGATAATTGTTTGTCCAGAGCCTTCCAGAATATGAGACAAGCAGTTTTAAATATGTGTGTCTTTAACTGCTTTGATAATTTCTTCTATGCTTAGATACATCCATCTCCTTTTTTTTTTTCAAGACAGAACCAAAACCAGTCAGCTACTGGAAAATCAGGTAAATCTGATGTTACCTTCATCTGTCATTAAAGCTTGAAGAGACAGAAGCTCCTACAGGCTAAAATCAAACAAGATCAATTTTTGCAAGCTCAATAAGACCAAATAATGTGAACAAGCACTGAGAAACAGATCTGTGATTGATAAGAATTGTGACCAATGGTGTACACAAATTAAGGGCATGGCCCTGAGCTTTGGTATTTCTTCTGCAAGACCTTAGCTTTGAACTTCTGAGGTCCCCATTTACCCATTTCCTTGCAGAGAATGTTTCCCATTTAAATAAACACTATCAGGGCTCTTCACATAGCACAGGAAGTCCAGGATTGGGATTCACTCAGGGTCTTGCTGAAGTGAGTCATTTATTATTTCAATTAATTGTTCAGCTATACTTATATGTTTGCTATCATTCTACCAGGTTTTGAACCCTTTTTTTTTTTTCCCCTCATTCTCAGGGCATGATCTTTGCAGGAAGGGGCTGCACAACCGAGGCAGCTGCTAAAGAAATATGTCACTCATTAGTTTCACACTGGAAAAGTAAATATGCTAGCAAAAGTCTTACGTGTCTGTTTATTTGTGAGAATGTCTGTGGCTGAGCCTTAGGTGAAATAAACCAAAAGAAGACAAACGTCAACACCTCGGCCGACAAACGCAAAACAAAGGGCTTTATCCTAAACTAAAAGTCCTCCTTTTTTTTGGCTGCAGAGGAAAGGCAGGAGGCCAGGAGAGCTCCAGCCACACCTAGCTCATCCCCAGCCTGGGTGGGATGCAGCTGCCCTGGTGTTTGTTTGTCCAAGTCCCCAGCTCTGCCCACCAGCCCGAGCTCATGGCCAAGTCCTGCCCTTGACCCGTCCCAGGGACTCCTGCAGCCTGTGGGGAGCCAGCAGAGGGAAGGCTTTTCCCCCTGTGCTCAATAACATCTCCATTTCCAGCACTTCATTAACCATTGCAGCTGCAACAGACCCACTGTAAGCAGGGAAAGGAAAATCAAACCAAACCAAACCAAAAAACAACCACAAATCTCACCAAGGCTGCATCAAGTTGCCACATTTGGCATCAAGGATGGCACAATTCACATTTTTCAACCTCTTAAAAACACGGTATTTGCCTCAATGTTTACAGCTGACAGATACACCAACTTCCCTCACCCTTCCAAGAGTCAGCATCAAATCACTCACTGTGATCTGGGACTCCTGAAAATCTGAATTTCTGAATGGACCACAGCCTTCTGCACTCTGCCTGTCCCACATGGTCCATAACCAAACTCAGCCATGTCCAGTGTGCAGCTCACCCAATTTGGGATTTTCCCTAAACACCTCAACCTTAGGCTATGAAATATCACTAAGGGGTTTGCAATAGGCTGATGTGCATGTAAGAAAAACAAGTACAGAAAGTAAAAAGCCTTGAATTTCACTCTTCAGCAAAGAAATTTTAGTTTTCCAACAAAAGCGTTGGGTTTTTTCCCTTTATTTTTCTTTCTTCTTAAAGAAGGACTATTTTCTGGGCCATTCAACTTGCATTAGTAAATGAATTATGCACACTAGCTGAGAGTCACACTGCTAAGTGATGCTTTGAATGGAATACAGGATGTATTGGATTAAGGAAAACTTAGACTACACAAAATCTCAGTTGTTTCTTTCGGTAGATTTTCTGCAAAAGGACTTTTTCCCCTAATCCTACCAGCTGAGACTTTCTGAGTGTGCATCCTTCAAGCTGCTCTTATAATTACATAAGAGGAATTAATTTAAAAATCTCATAAACCTTATTGAACACAGAATTTAGACAATTAATGCATTTTCCTGTCACTTACGAGCTCCCATTTTTGAGCAGTTGTTCAAGCATCCAGCCACTTATGATACCAGGATAGGAACTTGATAAGAAAAGAGTAGTTCCCACAGGAATTTTGAGTTGCTGCTCACCCCTAAGTGGTGCAAGTGTGTAATGCACAGTTTTATATACACACACCTGAAAAATTAGGTTTGGATCAATGAACTTCTCTGACAGGCACCATTCAGTGAATCTACCAGGAAGAAAGGTGGAGATGGTGATGACAATTATGGAAATAAATAAAGCCAAATAAAAGAGATACTTTAACTTGAAAGGGACACAGATGGAGAGACCCTTATTGAAATGCTCTAAGCTGTGAAATTGCCTCTTTAATGGAAACTAAATATGCTCAAAACACATATATTTTTACTCTCTCTCCAACAAAATCCTCCCCTCCCCAATCAAACTGTGTTTATCTCTGCTAACAGAGACTTTGACAGTCCAATTTTCTTCATTTGACTTTGATGTTTGCTGGAAGCACAAAACTGGCAACAGCAGAGGCAAATTTCCTGATTGCCAAGCAAATGGATTCCATTGTGTTGGCAACGGCTGTCTTGTCCACACTGACCTGGAAGGAGATGTCTCAAGGGAAAAGGGTTGAGCATAATGTCACAAAAATGCTGTATTTTTGCAGCTGAACTGCACATCATTCCCTGCACACTGTGTTTTTGCAGCTGGAATACCTAATTTGTCTTATTATCCACACCATATAGAATCTCACACAGAACGCTGGCGTGGAGGTATCAGGACAACACAAATGTGTATGAACAACTGCAATATATTCTGCCTTCGTTTTTATTGTCATCACAGCAAAAAAAAGATTGCCTCAATCAACTTGATGCAGGGCAGAGAATCACCTCTTACAGGTACATTTGTTCTGCTGACACGAGCTGAGCATAAATTACATTTTCCTGAGCTCGTGACCCACTGGGGAACCTCAGCACTGGCAGTGAGCTGCACATGCACTGACTTGGCTCACTGGGGCCAAAATCTTGATGAGGGGCTCCAAACACAGGGTTAAATTCTCACTGAACAGCAACAGGGAGCAGGAGGGTGGGCAGAGGAGAGTCAGTGCTCAGACCCTAAAGCTTCAGCTTTAAGCACAGTGTGTGGAGGAGCACACTGCAGGCAAATGCTGCACGCTGGAAGGATGGGAGTTTGGAATTAGCTCCTTCTCCTCACCCTCATTCTAAAACAGCATGCCTTAGAAGCCATGAGAAATACTGTTCTTAAAGGCCAGAAAATTTCTATGGAGTGTTCAGGGTTTTTCTGTGGCTTAGAAACGTCCCATTCCCCACCCTGAAAAAGGGGAGCACAGTACCAGCATTTTGGGAGAAATTTCTCTAATTTCTAAATTCAACCTGTGGTTGATCTTCACAAAACTAATAGATAACGTGTGCTTTTGTATCTCTGAAGCTCCATCTGCACAAACAACCAAATGTTAATAATGATCTGCCCATGTCCAAAGGGACATCCATTGATCTGAGTACTGTGCAAACCTGTTATAGACTGCAATTTAAATGTCACATTGCATAAACCCACCTGCTTGCCTAACAAAGCTCAGCACTCCTTGCCCACATCAAGTCTCAGCACACACTCCCAGCCCCTAATTATAAAAACCAAACAACAAACAAAACAGGGAGATGACTACACCTACTTCTTGTTGTCTAAACAAACCAGTTTCAAAAGCAGAGCTCAAGCACCTTTGTGAAAGAACATGGTTTTGTGCTGGGTGTATTTTCTGCAGCAAAACCAGTATCTCTTGCTGCCCAGCCATTGCCAGAGATCTTTCAAGTGAGGATTACATTTTGTTATTCCAAATATACCTTGAGATAAGGAAAGAAAAAAAAACACCAAAAAACCCACAAAAAAGCCCTAACAAAACCCCTCAGAAACAAACAAAAAACACAGCCAATCAAGAAAATCCCAGACTCATTTAAAATATCTACATTGCTGTCTGTTTATCTTCACTTAAATCAGCTTGTCTTCACTCAGATTCTTATCTTGTTTAGGTTGCTATGGTAACTGCAGAGTTTTTAATTTGCAAAGAGAAGAGTGTAGTACTAAATGCTAATTGAATATTGGGAGCCTGGGAGCCTCCCAGATGTCTTTTTACAGACTCCTAGAAACATTTACCAGACGTGGGAAGAGACTGAAACTTGTGGAAAATGGCAGGAAAAGAAATCACCTTACCTACTCCCCTGGTTTCCATTGGAGATGAAATTCATTTTACTTACAAACAGCTAGTTTGAGGAATATAATAATATTTCAGTTTTTTCCAGTATTTCCCATGGAAGAAAATGAGAGTCTCACTGGCATACACAAAAAAACTACTCAAACATGGAAAGGATAGCTCCTCTTTTTTTTTACTTTACTCCAACCTGACAGTGAATTTCTCTGAGGACTTCTAGATTTAGCCTCACTCACTACTTTCCCCTGGCTGCTCTGCTATGCCCCATGTCTCATGTGAATTCAGGAGCTGCATCTATTTCAGATGCAAGAAGAGGTTCTCTGAGAAAAAGTTTGTGTACAAAAAGGGCAAAGCAGACTCCTTTAGCCTCTGACAGAGGGATGACAGCTCTTACCCTGTCACATGAAACACCGAGGGGTGCAGCCAAAGCAGAGATGCAGCAGCAGGTTTTTACTTTCTATACTGCATATCAACTATTATTATTATTATTATTAATTACTGCCTATCTCTTTCTTAGAGGCAAAGCTCTTTCAGGGCTGACACCAATACGAATTCTGCAGGACTCTGCCATCCAGGGTTAGCACCACTAATTAATAGCTCCTCTGCTGAGTCCCTGTGGTGATCAGCAGGGCAGCTCTGGCTGCAGGAGGTGATGCCAAGCCATTAGGTGCAGCCTCAGCATCTCCAGAGTGCTGGCCTCATGTCCAGGAGCCAAAATCCAGGAGCAGCAGCATCAGCAAGCCTGCCTCGTTATCCTGGTGCCAGCAGCAGGACTGGCTGTGAGCTCCTGCCTGCTGGGACAGAGCCCTGCCAGCTCCCTGGCTCAGATTTCTGGGGCTGCTGAGCTCAGGCACAGTGCTCCTGGCTCCTTGCTGAGCACTTGTAGCTGGCTGTGGGGCTGCCAGGAGGATAACAAACCTGGAACCTGCAGGGTCCAGGGATGCCAGTGGCACCTGCCCTGTCCAGGGTCAGCTGCTGTGTTCCCAACCCTCCCTGCTTCTAAGGGATTCAGCCCTTAGGGATGTCCAGGGAGAAAAACAGCAACAAACCCTGTGTGTGAACCTCAGCCCTGCACTCTCTGCAGCAGGATTACCTGAAAGGTGTCTACAAGTCTCTCCTGTGAAAAACTTTCTGGGTGGATTTTAAAAGGTTTAATAAGAGACAAACAATAAAGCAAAAGATTATAACAGCTGGGTGCTTGGCATTCAGCCAAGAGCACACCTGCTGTTTTGGAGACACCCCTTAAATTCATCAGCCTGTTGCATATTTATTGACCCATCATACATTTTTAAACTTTTCTACAAACTATTTTCCATATTTCAAAAACTGTTTTACATGGCTACTTTTTGAGTCCACCTTTTTAGACAATGCATGTTTCTTAGCTGTGTTTCAATTTATTTTTTTTATCAGTCTTAATTTGGGCTGGGGTCTTCAATTTCTACAGACTGTCAGTGCTGCTAGCTGGTATATCAGTAGCAGGTGTCTTCACTGGGTGTTATCCAACCAAGCAGGCAGTTCACTTACTACAAAGACACTTTCTCAGCCTATGCTACTCCTAAAGAAAACTATATCTTAAAAACCACTTCAACACCACACATACAGTATGCACCCTAATATTTGTGAAAAGCCAATACCATAATATGTATTTATAACACTCCTAAAACTGAGGCTGAGCAGGCTGACCTCAGCACACCTGAGGCCAGCCCAGTGCCACATCTGAATGGCCCCATCCTCATCAAGCCATGAAAACCTCTGGACTCCTTGCCCATGTCCTCCAAAACCATTCCCCAGGGCAGCAAGCCTTGCAAGTGGATTATTTTTTCTCTGTGTATTTATATCTGTGTTTATACATGCTGTAAAGGTGTAATATTTAGGATGTAACCTGTATGTTCAAAGCAAAACATAAAATTTGTTGTGTTCACATGGTAGTTTTCAGAAAAAGAAATGAGCATCATTTCCCACTTGAACACATCAACAAATCAAGAATTCCAAGCACTTTTTCTGTGACAGCAAGGGAAACAAAAACCTGGAGCACCTTTCTCTTTACCTGCTTGCTGCTATTTGATCTATTTGTTTATTCAGCCCAAACTATAAGAAAAGCTTTCTGCTTGACGTTATTAGACTACAGAAAATCTGTTAAAAACTTATCAAGACTTGCCATAAATATGTCAAGGTACAGTGAGTAAATGACACATCCAGGGAGACTGTCCTGGTAGTTACTTATAATCAGCATTTAAAAATGACACCAAATTTCAAAGTTGAACCTGAATTTCCTAAGCTCTCTGAAGCTGCATCTTGAAATACCTCTGCTAAATTAGACAGCTTGTTAGGATCAGAGAGAGATCCTCTACCAGGATGGCATCACCTGCCATCTGCTGTGCAAGGGGCAGGTCAGGCATTTTTTGAGTGCTCTCAAGACCTGGGAAATCATGTCTGAAGCTGCCTGATTGTGCCCAGACAGCTAAGAGCAGGCTAGGGCACAGGAAGAAAGAAGATTTTGCAATGAACTGTGACATTTTGCAGCAATGCTCAAGACATTAATAGAGAGAAAGGATGAAAGGTGTTCTAGAAGACTTTTTTTTTCTTCTTTTTTTTCTGGGCAGAGAGAGATGAATTAATTTCATTTTGCCTACAAATATTTCCTGGGCTACAACTTGAGTCTTTTTTTGACCCTCTGCTGGTCCATTCTTCATAGCACCTTTCCAAGTAATCTAGACCAACTATTCCACACTGAATACCTGCACAGATGTAACACAAATCTGGAGCAGCCCTGAAGCTGTGGAAGGGAGACAGTTCAGCCTTTCCTGTCCAGCTGGAAGTGCATTGAGAGGGGGAAAAGGCTTGAAAGTGGAAAGCAAAATAAAGTAATGGAAAATATTTAACGAATTCCAGATGATTCACCAACTGCTCAGCTAGAAATGCAGACGAGAACTGACAGACAGAGAAGGAAATGCAAATTAGGTAAGCAATAAAGCAGGAGAGCTGCACAGCCCCAAATTCTCTTCAGATTTCTCAGAAGTCAGTGTTTAGATTTGGCTTTGAATTGACATAATGGGCACATTTTACTTGATGTCTTACTAGCAACCAAGCCAAATCACAGTGCACTTTAGTGCTCCAGTGTTCTAATAAGTATTTGCTTCAAAGCAGCAGTTCAGATCTCCCTGTGAATTTTGTCAAGTACACATCATATCAAAGGATAAGCATTTGTCAAAGCCTTTATTCAGCCACAAAGCAGGGGGAAGGTTTGTTTAAAGAATGTCAAGTTGCACCTGCTGGCTCACACAGGGAGGATGAAAGGCACGACTGGAATGTCTGTCACTGTTGAATTTTTATTTTTCATTTCTTAAAGTATTTTTAACCGATGTGAAAAGACTTGTTGTATTACAAAGGCAGAATGTTGCCATAAGCTATTCAGAGCCCTTCAAATGAGAAGATAATGGATTTGTGGCTAATAAAGTGGTGCTTGTCTGTGAAGCAAAAGAGTGGAATTAGGCTGGCATGTTAACAAGATGTGCATGCTAAAGCAGCCTGAAGTATTGCACAGCCTTTGCTATGTCAGACTTGCAAGACATTAACCCATAAATTTGCAACAAATGTGAGATTGTTCTTTTGGCCTCATGTCAGGACCCACAATCCTTGTGGGGTTTTACTTCCCTCTGGATATTATGGGGATGAGGAAGCTTTGTTTTTGTCCTTCAGCTTGTCCCAGAGTGATTTCCCCAGCACAAGGAGCTGGGGCAGGCAGAATGCCCTCCCCAGGGCAGGTTGGGGAGCACAGCTCTGGGGTAGAGCATGGCTGAAACCTGCCCTTCATACCAATAAATCCAAAGGCACGTGTCACAAAACAATCTACAATGTGAGATGTCCACATCTTCTTAGCTTGTAATGTAAGTTATGAGCATGTGCACAGAATAAAAATGATTTTTTTTCTATGAAACAGTAGTTTCTAGAAGAAAAAAAAAGGAGAGGGAGACAACACATACCTACATAAGGGTAGACTGATGTTTCCCTGTGTGCACTGCACAGCCTCAGCCTTTCTGTGCCTCTTTCCATGCTGCTGGCCAGGGAGAACCTCACCTCTGTTCCTGGGGCAGGGCTTTGGCAGGGTGAACTCTAAAAAAATTAGGTGCTGAGATCCTTTTGCAGCTGAGCTCTGCTCCTCAGCAAGGAGCCAGATGAAGAAGGATTGCCTACAACGGGATGCAGACACCAGAGCCATTTAATAAACCTCAGCTCCGATCACAAGAGCACACGGACTGGCAGGGAGGAGAAAACAGGGCTGCCTTAGCTGCAGTCCCACTACACTTTCTCCCCTTCTCTGCACAGCAAGGGATTACAGAGTGGAAAGTAACATTAGGCAGCACAGCTCCAATCAGCCAGCCTGAGAACCAGGGACTCAGAAAACCAATTAGAGAGGCTCCTCTGGTTTTTGTCATCCCCATTATTAACAACTGCCCTCAAAATTGTCTCCCAGGCTTTGCCTTTTGCTGTTCTGAAGTCCATTTTCAAGTTACTGCCTCTTTTCTTCTACACACTATGTTGGGAAAGTGCAAGTTGCTCCTGATTTGCAAACAACTACTTAAAAGCTGCTGATTACTTCAGAGCTCACCTGGCTTTCATTTTTAGGAGAGTATCATAGACGTGTCTCCTAAGTCCAGCTGCCTGTAAGGAAAACAAGTTACCACATCAGATAATGAG
>VZTT01065033.1:30557-43280 GCA_013400855.1 Buphagus erythrorhynchus | reverse complement strand
GAGATGGCACAACTCAGCTCACACAGCATGGGAAATAATTGCCAGGGAGTTACTGCCTAGTGATTGTAATTACTGTCTAAGGGTCAGTCAACACATGCAACTTGAATCAAATCACAGACTCCCAGTATCCATATTGTAAAACTGTAAGGTTTCAGCTGAATCGATTTCTATTTTTCACTATGAAATAGATTTGCAGCAGAAAAAAAGGTCATTTTTTTCAATGGTCAAAATAAGAGATTAAGGATTGTATTTTCTGGCTGTGGATGCAGAATAAGGACCCCTTCATTCTCCTTTTGTTTAGAAAGAAAACTGGAAATTATTTCCTAATATGAAATTCACAATCATCAATAATACTTCTTAGGACTTATCTGTGGCCCCAAGATCACAAAGACATTTGGCCTTTGGCTAGGAGGAACAAACTTCTGAACCAGACATGCTTATTTATTCCTGGATCTCTATTTTGCTTAATTGTTTGGGAAATCATTAATTAATATAAGGAATCTATTTGCCTATAAGCAAGTACAGGACAGTTTCCTGCAGAAGAAATAATGGACTGACATGTACATTGCCCCTTTGAGGTATCACCTGTGGAGGTTTAACTCTGTTAGAGCAGCCATTCAGTTTGGGGAACAGGCTGAGAAAATCAAAAGTAGTAGATGCAGACGTTTAAGTAAAGTGTTTTGGATGAGAAGAGCAGGAACAAAACATGCTCCAGAGAATGTTTCAGTGTCTTCTCTAGATTCTTCAAGGTGACTTCTCTGCCCTCTTACCTCTGGCAAATTATTTCTCCACAATCACAAGTGGAAAGAAAATAAATTGCTTTTCCATTGGTGAGATTTGCCAGGTTTTCCTGTGAGGACATCAGAGCGTATCAGAAGAGATGCAACACAGAAACTCATCTTTCCTGTCATGATGATCATCAGTGAATATTTAAGGGAAATATTGAAGAATCAAAGCAAGTGTAGTGTTCCTTATCTCATCCTTGAAGAGCAGATTAGGAATTCTGCTCAATGACCCAGTGAACCACTGTGTTTAATAGTTCATGACTCCTTTGTGGGTTTGCCTAATCCTTTTTTGATCCTATTTATGTTTTTGGCCTCTAAAACATCCTGATAAGATGAAGTGGATTTCCATTCAGCAATGTTACTTTTTTTTAGTGACAGTACAATTTGGAGGTATCTGGTGCTATCCAAAGCACTCTACTCCCATAATTTACTGTATCTCCCTATATGCAACCCCAAATCCTCATCAGAAAAAGCAGACAATATATCAAAAATATGGACTATTGGAAAAGTAAAAACTCAATAAACTGGAAACAAGAACAATATTCTTTACATGGTTGTATTAAGAAGAAAGCCGTGAACATCAGAGCTGATCTCATGTCTGTCTGAATATCAGTCCAAATTTTACCTGAAATAAAAACTTCATCACTTCTGCTGCTACTTCTCATTCACATGTGATTCTTTTTGATAATTTTACTCCGTATTTCAGGATAAAGTTTGCAATTAATACAAAAGCAAATCCATCTTCTGATGCCAAGCAAAGAGCAAATTTATGCATAAAAATGGGCTAGGAAAAATGACTGGGACAATAAAAATCTGTAACAGAATTTTACTTTGCTCATGCTTGAGTGTTTTACTGGATGAAGCAAGATTGCTCAACAGCTTGTTGAATTAATTTTTAAGTAGTACTATAGGGAACACTGAAATAAATGCCTCAATGCTTTGCTAACCAGATTATGAGATGGAACACGTGCCTAAGTGGTTTGCTGTATCAAAAATAAGAATTATATTTTTGTTTTGTTTTCCACAGGGCACTTTCTCCCTATAAAATTAGGTATTAACAGTTGGCTGCTTTCTAAATACATCAAGGACTTGAAGAGTTTGTGGAAGTACATCCAGAAATTAAAACTTTGTCACTGACTGCTCCTTCTACTTTTGACTCAGCATCTACATATTTATATAACACAAAACATGATCTTTTTGTGCTTTCCTTGGACAGCTTCGTTGTCAGCTTTGGGTTATAATAACCTCATCACATTGGGAGCAAAATAATCTAAAATATGACAACAGAGCTTTTTGCCATCTTTTGCTATCACATTTGTCTTCTCTACCAGCTTGCTAATTTATATGTTCAATGATATTTATATTACACAAAAATCCTCAGTTTATTATTTATTACACAGTTGATTTGGATCTGGTTCTACAAATGTCAGACTGATAGAAAAAAATCACTTCACTGAGACCTTTTGGTGTTCTTGGGTCGCAAAACTAAATTGGGAGAAAGAATTTAAGGTTACTATTTGCATTTAAATAAGATTTGATGCATGGAGATTAGCAGCAGAGAATTTTGCCCCTCACATCCAATTGTCAAGTCTTGTGGAAAAAATTGGATTTGGGGTAGACAGCATCAAAATTTCAGCAAATAACACTCATAAGAAGTTAACACATGTAAGAGTTAGATGTTAAGTTGGCTTTCTTTGTTTTACTCACCACTTTCCTGGAAAAATCCTCTGTTTTGAAATCTAAGTAGGAAGTTTGAGAGTAATAATCAAGTATGAGCTGCTGTGTCTCTGGCTGGTGGCTCTTGGCACTGCCAATGCCAGGCAGGGAACTCAGCTGAGCAGAGAAAGGCAAATTTTTATCTGTGTGCCCTTTCCTCTCTTCCTTTTCAGCATAATAAAGCTGTTCTGATCCTGATGGTGTTTTCTTTTGAAAATTTTCAATGGTTTCCAAGAAATGGAGCAGTTGGCTTTCTTTAGATCTGACCTCAATTGCCCTATAGTTTTATTGGCTACAAAACACAAATTGTTTAATAATAAAACATTCTGGTTTTCCTTTAATGTGTTTGAATAAATGTTTCTCAGCACAGCACGCTATGGTCTTTTTAGTCCCTTATCTACACCCTGCCTTCTCCCTAAAATCCTTAGTATGAATTCATTGTTCATGACTGTTTACTTCATTATTTTCCCTTTCTTGCCTACTTTCAGGAAGCAAGATGGATCTGTCAGATGGCCTTTGTCAAGGAGAAGACAGAGAAGATGCTCCTTCTGCTTTCCATTTCACAGCATCCCATATTTATTGTCTATTGAGGAGATACACCAGTCACCTCCCATCATTAAACAACATAAACACATCTATTCCCCAGAAGGAGACTGCAGTTGCTGAAATCCAGTATCTTTGATCACTTTGGATCAAAGGCAATCAGTTTCTATTGTATATGTTGGCTCCAAAATAAAGACATCCAAAAACTGTAAAAATAACAAGCAAAAAGCCCCAAACAAATGAACAGAACCCCCCCCTGAGCAAACAAATGTAGTAACACTGAACTTCTTAGGAGAAGCAGTTTGTGATTCCAGTGCTCTGGTGTTACAGGGAATTTGAATTGCTGTGTTAATATTCATGCTCTTTGGCAGCTCTGCTACCCAGGAATATGACAACTGTCAGAGCCTGGGAAGTCACTCACTCACTCACTGCTGTCACAAATCTGCCTCAAAACAAAGCCACCATATGTTTATGCAAAGAGACAAGTTACTCTCTCTAGGCTCCAGTGCATGAAGATGAAATACAGTACATTCATCAAACAAGTGTAACATAAAGCCTGGCTCTCTCCATTCTTCCCCAATTAAATTAACTTCTTTTTAGAAGATTAATATTTTCATCCATTTTGCAGCATGTCATAAAATATGGAGCAGTACAAACTTCTAGGGAAACAAAGATCATGGGTGGTGGCATGCAGCAATTATTCAGAAGACAACAAGGAGCAGCAAATAGCACATGGTCTGGAGTGCTCTGAAACATCTGGAATTCAATCCTGAAAATACAATGCCTGAGCTCCCTTCTACGTGGAATTCAGGTGCCCGATTGACATTTTATTCAAACAGTCATTTGAGCTACTTCCACTCAGCAACTCCAAGCTCACTAAAAGGAGGCAGAAAAATAATGCAGCTAAACAAAAAAAAAAAAAAAAAAAAACCAAACCCTCATCTGATTTTTATTATTTATGAAAAATTATTTTTTATTACTTCCTTCGCTTTAATGCTAATCATAACCATGTATATATATGTTCAGAACAGGCTTGCATTGCTTTGTTCCAGCTACTTGTTTCCATCAATCCCCAGGAACTAACACAATAATAATATGCTGTCCAAAATGATTTATGATCTCACTCTGCTTATGCAAATGCCTAACTTTCAAATGTGAATCAAACTACTGTGGTAATGTGTCAAACAACTTGCAAAGTATTTAAACAGCTGACTACACCTGTTTCCACTTTATAAATGCTTTCAAGTTTGGGCTGCTTTGATTCAAAGCAATATGTTGAGCTTAGAGCATTACTATTCAATATGAAAATTAAAGTTGCCTTCTCCTGGGTATAACGACGTGATGCACAGAGCTAACAGCACACAGAGCTGTCACAGTGCTGAGGCTCCACTGTCTCAGCCTCTCTGGGTGGCTCTGGGCAGAGCCAGGGAGAGCTGTGCAGTTTTTGGGCACCAGCACCCTCCTGCACATGTGCAAAATTAGCACCAGGCTGGGATGGACCTGCTGGCCTGATTTGCCAGGCAGCTGGCAGTGAGCTTGGAATTTTACAGCATTACAATGGCAGTGAGGGCTAAGTCTCAGTTCCCACTTTATTCCCACTGAATTGCATTATAGTTTATTCCTATTGAATTTCATTACTTTGATAATTAATTTGATAATCGAGGCTAATGCCCAGCATAGGTAGCCATAAGTTGTTATTACAGTAGATGAGAGAGGGAAGGGGTGGAAGCAGATGCTGGGCTGCACAGATCACTGCCATGGCCGTGGCTCCTGCTGCATCCCTCACTCCCTAAATTGTCAGGGGCTGCTCTCTTGAGCAGAGGAGGGACAGAACCCACATGGACAGTGCCATTCAGGTGAGTGCCTCAGCTGGCCCTACCAATCACCCACATGAGCTAAAGCTTAACAAACAACCATGCACATCTCCACAACTGTGTCCTCTCAGAAGAGGAAATGAGGTAAATCTCATGCTGCACATAACCTTAGGCTCAGATTTAATGGTCAGACATAAACAGGAGGGATTTATCCCTGCCCTGTGCCATGCTGTCAGTGCACTCAGCTCTGGGAGGTCCTGTGTGCCTCCCCATTGTGTGTGTTCCACAGCCAACTTCAGTCATGCTTAATCCCAAAGATGTGAGCAGAGCTAGTAAAGTGCCTTTTAATTAGACAAGTCCTGGCAGCTGCTTTGTCACCCATCACCTTGGCTGACAATCCTTTCAATGTCCAATATTATTTGAAAGCCCCCCTTTCTGGTGGGCAAAGATCAGAATAAGGCTTTTTGAAAATATTACAATTTCGGCTTTCATGCAGTCCAAAAGATTCAGAGAAAAGCAAGAAAATAAGTATCAACATTTTCCAGGACATCAATAATCTAGTGTTTAAATATCATTTATGATTTTGAAATACCTGCCTGGCCAGTTCTGGGGTTAGTTGGGTCACCTATGGAAGCTTACATCAGTTGTTTTTCAAAAAGGCTGGGCTAAATGATTATATTTCTCTTGAGAACAATCAGAACTGTAACTGAGTTCTATATTTTGCAAAAGCCTTTTTAATTAGAAAAACACCTTCCTTGAGGCAGGTTAAGCACAGCAAGAACTTTGAAGAGGGTGGAAAATACCACAAGACAATCTGATATAAAAGATAAAAACATACAATATACAAAATGGATAAAAATTCCTTTTTGATTCACATTTAGTAATTTCAAGTTTTCCTGGATTATTATGTTGTTGCTTCTTTGTTTTTTTTGGTAACACCTGGGCTATTGTTCGGATGAAACTGGTACCCTGCCTTTGGTGGAAAAGCTTATTGTATTATATTACATGAGGTAGTGAAAAAACATAAAAAAAAACCAACAAAAAAACCAAGATAAAATCTGCTGGGCCACTCTAGTTCCCACCAAAGTTTGAAATTATTAATTTCATCTTTTTCCCTATTGGGCTTGGTCTACAAAGTTATTGCATATTCCGTCATTAAGCCTCAGCATCTTCCCCGCTGTGGGAAGCTGGAGACATTATCCATTTTCCTTCCAGCTGCCTCTGGGGTTCCAACTCATTGTGTGCACAGCCCCTGGAGCCTGCTGTGCTTACCCTGAGCATTTTACAGCCCTGAGCACCAGATCTCCCCCAGAACAGACAGGGCAGGACAGGGAGCTCAGCACAACCAACCTCCCCAGTCTGGCCAGCAAACCCAGCCCAGACTTTATATAAGAGAGGGGAGTGACAAATCCAAGCATCTGACTCCAGCAGCTTTGGCAGGCCAAATGGATGTAATCCTTCCAACCTTATTTCTTGGAGGCTGCCTCTGGGGGACGAGGGGCTCCAAGAGAAACATTTGATCCAAGGCAAAGGATTTCCACATAAACACTCAGGGCCAACACACTCGTGTCTCTGTAATAATTTGTAATTTTGTCTCGTGGCCTGTTGGTGAGCCCCATGACTCTGAATGACCTCACTCCCCTCTCACTCACTCTTGGGTGAAACCTCCTTACAGAGGGTCTTCAACTTCCACTGATTTTTAAGAGCCTCAAGGACTGCAAGTGATCCCTGAGTACTCCCACCCCTCTGGAACACAAAGCACACCATCCCATGCAGCAGTTTCTGCTCACAGTCCATAAACTCACAATTGAATTAGGAGTTGCTCTCCTTCCCGTGTTCTCTCAGGAACACCCAAACATGGTCTAAATACTTCAAAAAATATTCATTTCACCTCTGCTTGTTCATCACCAGGGTGATTTTTTTTTAGTGTTGTAAGGGGACTCCTTTCGAAGTGTCCCTGCTTCAGAAAACTGAGGAGCTCTGGTGTGGACACAGCACTGACAAAAAAGGATTCCAGCAATCCTGTATGCAAATAAAAACTTCATCTCTTTGCTCCCATGATAAACAGACAGCAAAACTTGTTCTTACTTAAGTGATGTAACAGAGACAGTTATGCTCTAAAACCTCCCTGTTTCCATCTCTGATTTACAACTGCTATAACCATTATGATGGACATAAAAATTAGTGAAATAAATAGTATGACCCCTTATTTTATCATTATTTAGTTGCAGAACTCAAAGAGTAGAAAAAGGGAAAAAAAAAAAGAGATAATGGATGTGATACAGCCTTGAATTGATAATCAAATCCAGAGCCAGTCCCCAAGACCTCTAACAAGGGATATATTATATATATTATTATACATTAATATACTTTCAAAGGACGAAAAGTTAATGCTTTCCTAAAGCTGGAATTTAGATGGCTTTAGCCTTTATCACCAGACAATTTAAATTGCAAACCAGGTGTATTTTTTAATGGCATTACAAACATCTGCCCATCATCCTTCTTTTCTTATTCATGGTGAGAATTCTTATTCATAGTGAGAGGAATAGTGTTCTTCAATATATGGCATTAATTGCTTCTACCTACATTGTTCTCCACAAGTTTATGGCTAATTTGCTGCCAAATCCTGCACCACCTGCTCCCTCTTGTACCTAATTTTCCCTCTTGCACTTCATTTTCCCTTCTGCATGGCTGGGAAGGCAGAATACAAAAGGGAATCAGAGCCTGGATTTTGCTTGAGAGTTTTGAAGCAGGTTCTAACAGATCTAGGTGGGCATGGAGATATGTTAGTGCAGAGGTCTCCTCAAAGCTAACAGAAATATCTATTATAAAGTGAATTTACTTCAGCACCTGGCTTTGCTCTAAATCAAAGCTGAACAATCCTTTCTTACAAATCACTTACTACAGGCTGCTGGAAGAAATGCAGAATGGTAAATTAATTTCTTGCTAAACAAGAAATCTCCACAAAATGCTTTGAAAAGTCCCTCCATCTTACCCAAGCCTGTGTGTGTGGGTTCATATTTTAGGTATAAATCACACATTCACACACAACAAATACACCCACTTAATAGCTCCTTTCAGATTGAAAAGACTGGTTGTCAGTTGTTTAAAAATTCTCTCCTCCATACTTCTGTGGAAGAAAAAAGGTTTACAGACACTTGTCAAAACTGATTAGAACTGAATGGGAACATTTTAATTCTTTGAGTTAGATAGGAACATCCCTTTCTATGCAGGAGTCAGTGTTGAGTTCAGGGAATGATATCCACCCACCTGCTGTCATTTCCTCTGTTGCATCCTCATTTTACTGTGGAGAACTGACTGAACACAGAAGTTATCCACCAATTGCTCACTATTCAGTGAATTAACTGAATTAAGTCATTAAACAGCCCACATAACCAGCAATTTAATAGCACATTGAAAACCATTCAAGTTAAGCTTCAAAACCAAAACATGCCCTGGTATTTTAAAATAATAATATCCTATTTATTTACCATTTCTTAGAGACTTCCCTATTTGCATTATGCAGCTTTTACTAAACATGTAGAACATAAGCCTCAGTGACACCTCATTTATTCTCAATATATGCAGTACAAAAGTACTATATTTGTCTCAAGTAGCTGTGAAACTGTCCCACCTGGCAGCAAGCAACATCCCTATATATTTAGTATTTTCAGACAAATAAACTATTTAAAGAAAAATTAACACTGAAAACAAAATAATATAACATATGAAGTAAAATTAATTTGAACTGAAACACGAGCCTGTGTACAAGGGGGTCTCTGCACTTACTCTTCGATTTTTTTTGTTCAATTAGATTTTTTTTTTGTTTGCTTGTTTATTTGGGGTTTCTTTTTGTTTAAGATTACTTATTTGAAATGTCTACATAAAAGCTGCCTGGAATACAAGAATCCACACCTGATCAAATGTCACTTAAATCTTTGGCAACAGTCAAACTCATTTCCACTTGTTTCTTTCAAAGACACCACCACGGTCCTTGCAATTCAATATTTTTAGATATTACTGGGAAGTGTTCCAACATCCCAGTGTCTGAAACAATACCTGCAGTGCCTTAAGAAAAGAAAGAAAGAAAGAAAGAAAGAAAGAAAGAAATGAGGTAAGAAAACAAACAGAAACAGCAACAATACTAATAACAAAAGTGTACGAAAGNCTTGTATAGAAAGAAAGAAAGAAAGAAAGAAAGAAAGAAAGAAAGAAAGAAAGAAAGAAAGAAAGAAAGAAAGAAAGGAAAACCATCCTCCAAGCAGAACTAAGCAGGTGTGCTGCTCTTGCAGAACGATTTTTCTTGTATGGCATTGACTCCCTTGGGAGGGTGGGCTGATAGCAGCAATGACAATAGGGCTGATCCTGGCAACATCACTTTCTGTTCCAGACCCCAAATTTTGATGACTGGGGAGGGCTGCTAAGCACAGAGGAAAGTGGAAGTGAAATGGACTTCCTGGAAAGAGTCCACCAGAGGTCTGTGAAGGTAATTAAGGGACTGCAGCATCTGAAATACAAGGAGAGTTTGGGACAGCTGGGGCCCTGAAAGCTCTGAAAATGCTCAGGGGGATCTTATCAATGTGAATAAATGTCTAACAGAAGGGTGCAAATAAAATGGAGCTGGGCCCTTCTCAGTGGTGCCCAGTAAAACTCTAAGAACAATCCCACAATTTTGGGGTTTTGCTCAGGGACCTTCTGCCTCCACCTACTCCTTGTATTTTTTGCTTGCCTTTGGCAGGTTATTTTGCTGCCAGGCACAGAGCTGTTCCACTTTGAATGATGTTCCTGTTGTATCAGACAAATTTTGGGCTCCCCATAAAGTCACATGTGCTTGGCTTTACAGTACTGAAATTCCAATAAACCACACTGAGTCTTCCTTAATGGGGTTATGCTCAAATACCCAAGCACATCTGTTGCTTCTTTCTGTTGTTCTTTTCCAATTCTCTGCTTATTGAAGTGAAAGATAAATAGAGCCCTGGATATCCTTTTAAGACATCACAAATTATGTACAGCCAGTTCTTATGCATGGTAAAACAAACCAGGATTTTTGTAGTATTGTCAAAATTAGGAAGATTATTTTCAGAGATGTTATAACTATCTCATTCTGGCAGAGAACAAAACTGCTTCCTCAGCATTTATTGGAGAAAAAAAATCTGTTTTCAATGGAGCCATAGCTTCACATGTCTAATTTATATAGCCTGAGCAATATCATAGAAGATAGACTTCTCTTTTTTTAAAATAATTATTATCAAAAAAGCTTTGTTTTAAGAATTGGCCATGGACCAAACCATATCATGTTCAAAGTTTGTGGAAAATATCATGAATGCACAAAATCCAGACACAGTATATCTTTCACTGATTTAAGCTTTAAATTTTGTCTTGCACATTTAGGAAATGCAGAAAGAAGCTCAGATAATAAGGAAGAACAGAAATTTTGTAAGATTTAACCAACAGATTGAGCCTTTCTTAATTAGGACCATCCCTTTGCACATCATTTAGGTATTCCATAAGGGACACAATGAAGTCGGATGTGCTGCATGATTTTTCCATTACTTCAGCCTTTCTCACAGCTCAGCAAATCATTCTTTTTACCCAGAGCTGTGTATGTAACACTAAAGCTCTTCCACACAGAGAGTTGTGAGCTTTAAGAGCTGTGTACCAAGCCCTAATGTTTGAAATAGCCCATCCCATTAGAAGATAACACATCCTTTCCTCCAGAGTTGCTCTTGGCCGGGATGGAGATGCAGCTATGAACAGAAAATCTACTCCTGATGTAGGATTTCAGGCAACAACTAACTGTGGACAAGCAGCACGTGTTTACACACTTCACTGCATTAGAAATAAAGCAAATTTTCACTTAGAGGAAACTTACATGAAACTAAAACAATCTTGAGCCCTGCCAGAGGATATGCAAGGAAATTTAGCACAAGTGGTGTGTGCCATGCATCTAATTTTGGCTAAAAACTTCCCCAAAGAGGCTTCAGAAACTTCCTACCTCAAGGGTAGGAAGTTTTTACCCCAGGTAAAAATGGATATACTAAAGGAGTGTCCTTATGACAAAGATGTCCACAGCCTTGACCTCCTCTTCTGTACTTGCTCAACTCCTCTCCTGTACCATGATTTTTTGCTGTTAAGGCCCCTGAACCTTGTTCTTGACAAACCCGGGGAAGGAATCTCCTCCCTGGTGCAAGGCAGGCCACCAGAAAAAGCAGGTGGCAGTTGTGAGCAGAGGATGAAAGAAATCCAGAAGAGAAAGCTGCTTGGGAAGTAACGAGTACAAGTGCTAATTTATATTTTAATGATTAAAGAGAGATTAAAGCCAACAGCATCATGATTTTAACTCTGCAGCTGGTGGGTTTCTTTGTTTTCTGGTCAATGAAGCTGAATTATGAGACTGAGGGAACTTCAAAAGTGTTAAAAGATGTCATAATAATAAAGGGAGGTCTATAATTATGGAGAGATTATTGCATATAATACGTAAGTGGATTGCACTTAAGCAGCCTCATCAAACCAATTTCCAGGGAAACTCATTGATGCCACAGATGAGGACTTCAGGTGGGAGGATAAGCTGGAGGAATGGATGAACACTTAAGGAACAAAGTCCTCGTTTTCATGCTAATATCCCTGTGCAGCTCAGAGGAAGGGGAGAGAGACAGTCTTTGTAGGACATTGTGACAGGAATGCAGCAGGGCAGGGAGGAGGAACCTCCTCTGGTGTGGTGACAAACTGCTTCAAAGGAGCACAAAGTTGTTCATGAGGCAGCAGCAGCTGTAAGCCTTCTGCAATCCCAGCACATTTTATTATCACTGCAAAATAAAGTAAGTGGGTATCTGTCTGGTGTAACCAGAGTGACAGAGATTCATCAGGGAATGGAATATTTTGATGTTTCTGTCTTTTCATCCTTCTCTGGTTAGACAGGAGGAACAAGTTATATTCTCACAGGACCACTCAGAAAGACTTGTCCCCCCTTGTGCAGAAGGGCTACTTGAGCTCCCTGTAACATTAAAAGGTGTTGTTTAAGTTTATGTGTTATGGAAGAATATGAAAGAAGCCTTCTTCCAAACATCCCTCCAGTTCTGTTTTGGACATTCTTCACGAAGCTGAATCGCTGTACATGACCTTCAATTATAACAGAGATGAGTTGATTATTTAATCATGATTAAATCATGACCAGCCAGGATCCTTGCCATATGTGGGGCTGTGCAAGGTTTTGTACATTCAGAAGTTCTGAGGGTACAGGTCTCAACCCCACTCAGAAATAAAGCTACACAATGTCCATCACCACCACTTTGGTTTTCCCTGACTCAAGCAGTATTTGACCTGGAGTTATGTGCATTCCTGTAAAAAAATCTAAGCCAAATTAGGTAAATTCTGCTGTTAATGTCTGTCAAAAGATTGGTTAAATACATATTCTCTTTTGTGGGGGAATGTGACTCCTCTTTTGTACATGAAGCAGCACATGTTCCTTCCCATCACGAAACATTAGTTTGCCTTGCTGTTCTCTACATGAGAAATTTACCTCCTTGTCTAGATTTCAGATTTTTCTTCATCTTCTTACACAAAATAATCCTGATTGTTCTCTTGAGAAAGGTTATATAAGTTCAGTTTCAACAAGGGACCAAATTCTCAGCTGCCATCAGCTGATGTTACACCAAGGTCAGGAGAACAGCACAGATTTGCAGCACCATAATAATTCAGAAATGGGACTCAATCCCATCCATCAGTGTTTCCTATCTTGCATCATCATTTGACACTCACTTCTCAAGACAAAATACAAAGATGAATTGAGCCCTCTGGGTTTTTTAGCTACTAAAAGTTGCACTACTTAACAATGTAATTAATCTTTTCTAGGGGTTGTTTTTTCA
>VZTT01065033.1:5319-25051 GCA_013400855.1 Buphagus erythrorhynchus | reverse complement strand
GACTACAAGGAATAAAGCCCTCACTTTCCAGTTCCATCAAAAACTTGTATTTCCTGAGCACCACTGTCCAAAACACTCACACCACACCCCCAAAACAAGAACACAGAGGTACTTTGAAGGGACAAACATGAGTTTGAGTAAGCACTATCAATAACATGCCAACACCAGTCGTTCCTAGAATTTATGCAAATGATGCCAAATATTATCAGTTGTCACAGTACCACAGTGTTCATCCATTTACGTGGAATATATGAATGATCTGACTGAGAGAATTTGGAGATTTCATTTTGGAAAGTCATGTGAACTTAATGAGGGACATAGAAAGTGATCTATGACAGCATTTGGCCACATGGCAATACCCAAAAATTAGACAGAAAAAAAAAAAAAAAATCATGTGGATTAAAAAATGATCAAGTACCAGAAACCATCCAGCCGAAAACTTGCAAGTTTACATAGGATACAGAATCTCTATTCCATATGGAGAGCATGTCAGTAGTTAAAGGTGAAGATTTAATACTGGAAAACAGTTTGCAAGCTACTGTTTTAATATAAAATTTGCATTAAATAGTGAGTAACTACCCTAAGGTGGTTTCACTAGAAGTACCAAAAGGGAACACATTACTTTTGCTTCATCATTTTCTAGTCCAACAGAATCATAACAGCTAAAATACTAATGATTAATACTAAAAATACTCATAATATTTTGGATGTGGAAATTGGCACAGAGAGTTTATCCAATACCATCCTTTCTCCTCAGTCACAGATTTTGACACAGCAATTTTCATTTTCTTTTATAGCACTCATTTTTCTGTCTCTGTAGGGGAGCTGACTGATATGAAAATAAATTCATTAATGTTTGGGAAGCACTAATAAATTAATAAGCCCCCCTGAACAAACTGCAGACAGAAACTTTTCATCTCCCAAGATACCCAACATGAAAACTGGAGAAAGAAAAGAAAAGAAAAGAAAAGAAAAGAAAAGAAAAGAAAAGAAAAGAAAAGAAAAGAAAAGAAAAGAAATATAGACTGTTGCAACACCAAAAATATGTATTTACAAGACGTGACACCCTCAGCATGTTTTAGACAGGGAAATAAGGACACAACACAAAAGAATTTTGGAAAGCTCTGTGGTGCCATGTCTTGTAAATATACAATGCATTGTTGCTCTGAGTACAGAAAAACCAGATTATCACAAGAAGTTGGAGAGGGGTACATTTAAAACACAACCTCGAGTCTCAGCAGGTTAATGCAATTACATTTTACTCCTGAAATACATTTCAGTGTCCTCCGCCATCCATTTCTAAAACCAAACAAAAATTGACCAAGTTAACAAACAAACAAACCAACCTCAAAGGAAACAAATGAAACTCAACCAACTTTATCCAAGAAAAAACTGCTCTCAGGGCAGATCTACCAGGTGTTATTTTTAAGACCTTTTTAATTACTACAGAAACTTACTTCATTCCCTGTGATATTAGCATAATCTCAGCTGACAACTATTTCAAGAGTGAAAGATAAAAATATACTTTATAAGTCTCCATTCATCCTCTCCCTTTTATAAAAGTTTGCATGTACATACATATGTACAGATAATTAAAGAGAAGCAAAAACGCAAAAATTTTGGAACAGATGAAGTTATTTCATAGAGATGATTTTTTCTTGTCCTAATAATATTTTGACATATCAGAACTTGCTTATTTTATGTTACCACACCAAATAAAGTTAAGTACTTTTTGCAGATGACGAACTTGAGAGATCCAGTTATTTCATTGCTACCAATAAAATGCCAGAAGCAAAAAAGTAAGTACAAGAAAAGCTTCAAATCAACTTCCCTCTACATTATTTGGGGTGCAGATTTTCCGTCATTTTTTCAAAGTTAGGCTGAAGTAGGCTGAATACAGCAAACAAGGTTCAATAAGGGAAAAAAAAACATATGAGATGTCACTTACAGTCCTTGCAGGAATAACACCATCAATGATACAGATCCCAAAGAGAAGCTGCTGCTTGCACAGCATTAATCTCAGTAACTCTGGGTGAATTTGCCCTTATTTTAAAAATTCTCTCAGAGCATTTGCTTGCTCAGGAGCCTGGGCAGAACCGGAGTCCTCTAGGGCACAGGTCCAGACACTCGCAGGAGATGCAGAAAACCTGAGTTCAGCTCCTCTCCTCCACCTAAGGTGGGGCAGCTGGGGGCCTCCCTTCTTAAAAATCATCTCAGTCCTCCCTGAAAAACAAAACAAAACAAATGTTCTGCTGACATTGCTTCAGCCACTGAGTTATCTGCCTAGAGATTCTTCCCAAACTAAGAAACCCTACTGCTGTACTATAACACTGTGAAAGGCACAAGACTGTCACAGTTCTGGAGGATGGGAACACCTGAGGCTCAGGAAGGTGGGCATGTTGCTCACTTTGTCCACCCTGAGATATCCATCCAGATGTCACTGCCAGTCCCACTGCAGCTGAAAACACAGCATTTCCTGCAGTGGTTCATATGAAATGAGGAGATGATTCTCAGAAAAGGTTGGACCACACTTCTCTAATCTCAACAGAGCTGAATCTTCTATCAGCAGATTAGGCTGTTTGCTGCCTGGAGCTGCAGATGCTAGAAAGCTTGCTGCTTTTCTCCTGGTAATTAATAAGTTATAAATTCATAGATGGCATGTTATTATCATGCTAGACAATTAATACCTGTGTATTTGTTATTTTATAACATACTAACAGGAAATTTCCAGTACTGCATCAAGCAAATGTCACTTTGGTTATTTTTTACTCCTGCTGCAGATACAAAGCAGAGACTTTGAGGAAAGCTGTCTTTGATGAATTTCTACCCTGAAGGCTATAAATAAACTTGATAACTGCTCTCAATCCATGCTGGCAAATTAAATGTAGTTCTACATCAGTGGAAAAAAAGGTTTGTCCTCCAAGAGCTCATTTGTACTTTCTGTTGCTCTGCCCCCACCTTGGCCCATCCTTTGGGTTCAGCTGGTGTAAATCAGTGTCTTTGGCAAATGGTTTCTACCAAGTGAAGATCTCATGGGCTGTTTTCTGGAGAGTCTTATCTCTCCAGAAACAGAGCAGTGATTCCTTACACTGGATTTCCCCACCAAAGGCTGTGACCCTTCAACTGCCCAGGGAATTTCATCCATACTCCCCCCAAAAAAGCAGATTTTTGATGCTTCTCTCCTTAAGTTAAGCTGGGACTGAGCAGGGACCTGCTCCCACAACAGGCTCTTACTGTGTCTGCCACTTGCATTTTCAAATCACACAGCAATTAATAACAGAAAGAGCAGCACCAAAAAATTGGCTTTTTAACAACCTAGGTACAACAGCTTCAGGCTCAATTCCTTTTATAAGCTCTGCCCATGATTAGCTACTGGTCGTGAATCAAAGGAGAGTTAACAGGATGGAAATTAACCTTTTCTAATTAATATTTGATTTGTTTACATATTTCACAGTATCTTTATGCTACAGATAACTGTTCTAAAATAATTTCCATCACAGGATTTCATATTTAACAGAGGAACAGAAGATCAAAAACCAAAGAAAAGATAGAAAACATAAGTAACTGTTTTCATTTTATACAGTTTGATCTTCACAGAAGATCATAACTTGTTTTGCTACATGTACTTCAGTCACACAAATGAAATCAAACCCATTCTCTCTCCATGCCCAACCACTCACCAAAAGAGTTTTATTTTACTTAATAACAACTGAAACAGTAAAATATTGTCCATCAGAATACTTTTCTGGGAAAATGCTGATAGTTTTAAAATCACAGTTTCCTATTAATTTCAAATAGGATATTTTTTGGTAATGTTTTTTTGTTTTTAATTTTCATCAAAATGTTTGATGTTTGTCTCATCATTAAAAATTAAAAGACAAAATGTTTGCTTTGCTTGAGTACAGTGATTCAGGTTATCAAAAAATATTATTTCAAACTTTTTATTTGTTAAAAATAAAAATTTTCACGTCATTTCTTGTGACATGAAAATCTGTAATTTGCATCTCTCTTCAATAACCAATGGTGGGCTCTAAAACCAAGATGAGAAAGCAATTAAAAAAAAAAAATTCTGTGTTCCATCTGATTGACCAGAAGTTCACAGCCAAGGTGAGGGAAAGGTTTGGGGGTTATTTGTCAAATCCAAGATGTTTGAGACTTACCAGCTTAGAGGACATTGGGAAAACCCTCTTGACTTCACTAATTAGATCCAACATTCAGTGATGGATGATTCACTGCCAGGTTAAGGAACTTCCACAGTCAGTGGACACCTTTTATACACACCTCAGCAGAGCAACAAGGGCATTTAGTTTGCAAAGTGGAGTTATCTTTTTTCTGTGTAGCTGAAAAAAATCCACTCACCCCCATTATGGCTTTGCCTTTTAAATATTAACTATAGGAGCACAAAACTGGAAAGGATCCCCTGGGTCACTGCAACTACATCCTCATTATGTGTTATTGAACCCCTTTCACAGACTACCACAATAGTAAAGACAATAATGGTTTTGCTCTCACTAACACTATGCAGAATTTTAATTTAGCCCTCAGATTCCCATGGATAAAATGACTGATGATTTAAGTGGTTTCTGCTTTTCTTGGCACTTTGAATCATAGCTTCCTAATCCTCTGTTAGCAACCTTAAACATGTATTTTTCTCTCTGTTGTACAAAATCATGCTGGATATTACTAAATCTCTTTCTTAAATCCTAAGTTCGCTAATACTTATTAACAAATTCCATTAACTGAACTAAAATAGACTGTTTTTCATCGTGGAAAGGGAATGAAAGAAAGGAATAAAGAAGTAAAATTATGTGCTATATGGTTTAAGTCAGAAAGTAAGAGAGTGTAAGGGTATCACATTTTAGTGGGTTTAGATATGGCACATCCCTTGCAGTTGAAGGGGGACATCAAGAATTTTAGAGCCAGTTCCTTGGTATCATTCAGGATAATGATGTGTCTGGTTACTGGGGTCAAAAGCTCCAAGAGAGCCTTCCATGCAGTTTTTGTGAATTTTTGGTTCTACTCCCAGAGGTGAGCAGAGTCCTGAGCCCGAGGATGGAGTGAGAGGTGATGTCTGTGGTGTGGGACCATCCAGCCCCGAGGCACAGACACCTCACATTCCCAGGGGGAGAGCAGGGAGCACATGGGGGGACACGGGTGCTGACAGAACCAGGAGAGCTAAGCAAGTAATTCACACAATTCCAAGTGCTCAAATTATTACATCCTTCCTTTATACACGACTTCCATTGCTGTGACCTTGACAATCTTCTCCTCACTTCATAACTAAAGAGTTTCAGCAATTCCCATGTTATTCCCTTCAGCTCCTCCAAGCCTGCAGGGATTTCTTCTCCCACAAGAACAATCTCTCTGCATGCAGGCACACCCTCCAGTATCTCTAATTGCAACTGGAGTTGCAAATGGAGTTTTTATAGAAGCAAAGATTCCTTCATTTCCCAACTTTGCCCTGGGTCACAGCTGACCTGGTAGCTCCTTTTAGAAAACCTTTGTTAAGCAGCTCAGCATTTACCACTTGAAGCACCAAGTGTGTGTCTAGACAAGGCTTTTTTAGAACTGGTGAATTATAAGTAATATACAAAGTGACTATTGTGGTTAAATTAAGCATTTGATGAAAACAGAAATTTAAATTAAAAACCCACATTCCTGGTAGATATACTTAGCTTATGAGGTTAGAATCTTACCTCTCTTCTATACAAATCCAAAATGTTATAAAATTTTCTTGAGGTAGAATTTTGTCAAAATAACTTCTATCAGATTAAAAGTATTGGTTTTTACCTGTTCTTCCTCTTTATTGTGTGGAATTCTTTCCTGTAAAAATCAGAGAGAGTACTTCACTTCAAAAATTAAAAAGCCAACAACAGCTTTGATCAAACAACCTGAGAAATACTTTGAATATGATTAAATAGGATAATGTGAGTACAGTTTATCTATCTGATAGTGTTCTAAACCTGCCTAAAATTTCTCAACATCAGTAAGTTCAAAATGACTGAAGATTTTTCAGCTTGAGAAATATTCTCATGTCAATGGTGCCTGATGCTTTCCCAGTTATTTTAATTCTCAATCAAGGTATTTTTCCCTTTTTTCTAATTCAAAACCACTTTAATGTACCACATATGTAAAGCTATATGAATCAATCTATTATTTTGAATAATACAGCTTTTATTTTTTTAATAGTACGGAAGGATATGACTTTTCTGGTGTTATATGAAGTTACAGCATTTTTTGGTAAACAAAGTGCAAGCAATACTTAAAAAACTGGTTAAACATCAACTCTTTATCATGGATATCCTCAGGAAAGGAGTCTATACACACCATATGCACACAGAAAGTGGAGCAGAAATTGGGTATAAGACAGGAAACAAAGACAATTGTTCACCTTACATCTAAATTCGGTTTTCTCTTTAATTTTTACCCTTATGATTTACACATTTTGTGTTTAAATACTTGTGCTGGGAAAGAAAGCATTGGCCTGAGACTTGTGAAATAATATTTAAAGGAGTTTCTCCAGAATCTTCCAGTGACAACTTTAATGGAGAGTGGTTTTACTGCCTGTGTGAGTCTTCAGTGTTGTCTTCTTGAAAATAGTTCCATTTTGTCCTCACACTTCCTGCTGTTTTGTGTGGTTAAATAGGTCTCCTTTTAGAAATGCAGCTAATGCTGCAGGGAGAGTAAAATGGACCAGTCCTATTCAGTGTTCATACAGAAAAGATTTTTTGCTTCCTGCACCTGAAGTCAGGGAGAGATAAAAAGATTTATTCCCTCAATATTCAAATGGTAAAAGAACTTATCGTGTTCTTGCTTAGCTCGAAGCTGGGCTTCTAAAATCACTAAAAAACAGGAAAGAAAAAATGAAAGTAGGATTACAGCCGGCTCATGGGACTATGGCAGTGCTGTGTTAGGGGGAAAAGGTCCATTTCCATTCTCCCTTTTGTCCTGGTGAATCAAAGGCCCCCTGATTGCTGGTGTCACGTAATACTGATCAGAAAGGAATTAAGTGGCCAGTGAGAATGTGCTTCTATCAAAGAGCTGGCAAATTGCAAGATTTAGAAGCCCAGAGGTCAGTGTAAATCTCCATATCAGAGGCAGCAGAATGGAAAGGGGGGAAACAGAGGTGGGAGGAATCTATTACAGTCAGTTTAATCCCTTACATCCAGATTTCTGTGAAAACAGACATTAATGATCCCCTCTCACTTTTCAATCATGTTCACACAATTACTTTTGCTTATAAAGACTTCACTTTTTTTTTGTTCCTAATTCAGTATTTTGTTTATATCTCACAGAGATACAGAGTCCAGCCTGAGGAGGAATTGAACCCAGTATAATAATAACCTCAGATCTCTCACTAAAAGATGACTCACAAAACCCTCCTGGAGCAAGATGTTTGTCATCTCAAGAGCTCAGCAGCTATTCACTCTGCTTCAGATTGCTCCAGATCAAAGCCTTTCTGAGCGAGGTAGGGAAGGGGAGGTTGAGGGCAGGGCCAGGAGAGGCTGGATTTAGGAGAAATATTGCTGGGTTGTGATTTTGGAGCTCTGAAGACAAAGTCAGAGGAGCTGCACTGCAGATCACCTGTGATAACCAGGGGCACATACACGTCTGACCTCCTTCACCCAAATCATTGTGTGTTCACTTGAAATTTTATCTTTTCAACCAAAGAGTTTTGCACACTGTTTAGAATTCCCTCGTATTTCAAGAGCTCATAATTATGGGGAAGAATCAGCTAAGTGTCGTTCTGGTCTTAAAATTTTCTCCAGTGGAACTAACTGCTAATGTCAGAAGGAAAATAAAAACTCCCCTGCTAAATCTCCTCTCAGTTGCAAACTGTGTTTAATGCTCTTTAAAGAAGAAAAGCAATTTCTCCTACTGCAGAGCATACAAGGACCCCCTTTCAAGTCAAATTTTGGATACTAATTTTTGGTTAGTTTTGGATAATAGTTTTGGGTAGCAAGGGCTGTTTGCCTCGATTAAATTTTCTTTTCCAAAGAAAGATTAATTTTCTTATTCTCCATTAAACTGAAATCAACAGACCCCCTTGTGCTGAAATTTGCATGGCAGAGCGCTGTCAGTGGCAAAAGAAATGGGCTTTCAATCAGAGCATCTAAAATTACACACTGTCTGCTCAGATTGCCACGGGGAAGATGATGTGAAATTTTCTGCCAAAAATAAAAAGAAAAAATGAGAATTAAAAAAAAAAAATTAAAAAGCAAGTGTTAGCTAAGACTGGATAGCCAATAAGCTGAAATTGGCAAAGCTGTGTATGAATTCCCCTCTTACCAGGAGGCAACAGTTCTGTCCTGGGGTGATTGTTGCCCCAGTTTCCTGTTTGGTCAGAGAGGGCAGAAGGGACACCACAAACACTTCCAGTTCCTCTCCCAGAGCCTGCCTGAGCATCTTCAGATTCCTCCTGCCAGTGTCTATTTTGCACGTGTTGCTAAGAAATGCAGGCAGCCAAGCTCGATCATCCCCCTGCATATGGAGCTTTGTTCAATGCAGATGGTGCAGTTTAAGTTGTTCATAATTAGGACTCATGTCACTGTAACTTGCATGCCTTTCATAATGGGATATAAAGCCCTCCATCTGCTCTGAAGCACACTAATGTAAATAACTCACTGGAGCAGCTATTTTGTTTATTCTGCTTAGAGTAAAAATAAGGAATGTACATGGCTGCCTTGACAGGGTCTCTTCATCCATTCCCCTCCCTGCTCTTCCCTGACCCACAGCTCTGCACTTGTCCCTTGCCTAGTCCTGGCTCCAGCTCCCATTTCCCTTCAGTTGCTCAGGGAGGACAGTGCTAATCCTCAAAAGGGAAATCTCATTTATAACTGCAATTAAAGCCCACTGGGAGCAGCACAGAACCAGTGTAGGCTCTTGGCATCTTTCAGAACTGCAGCAAGCACTAAAGGGAAAAGTTTCCCTCTGTAAATTAGAGAAGCATCTGATATCCTCTTTGGAGATGACATCATTCCCTCTGTCAGGGTGACTGCCTGACCAGACTGTGCTCCTGCATTATGCTTATTCTCACATCACTCCATTAGCTTCAGAGAAGGCAGTTATTACACTAATTTAATTGCACGTAGAATCCTCTTGTAGAGCCAGCCACTTGTGAAATGACTGAAAGAAACAGATTTCTTTTACACTGTTGAGGAGTTTCACTTGGTTCATCTGTGGGTTCCCAAACTTCTGCCAAACTGGCTGTGGCCACAGTGGCAAAACTGAGAGATCAGGCACTTTCCTGAAATTGTGGTCACTGCACTGGGGTGGTGTGGGGGGAGAAGAGTGGAGCCCATCACCAATCAGTAGAATCTGTATCTTTACATTTCCAGGATCACCTTTCTCATCCTCAGAGTTTCAACCAGTCAGGAAAACCCAGTACAGCTCAAGCCTTGCCCTCATATTTACTTTTTTGTAAACAAATATGACCTTTTCAATATTAAAAGGTCCTGGGAAAAAATATGTTGTTTTTCTTTTTTTATTTGTTAGTAAAAGTATCTTGTGGATCACCCCATACATTTTGCATGACCCTGAAATCAGCTTGTTCCTCAGAGGAGCAATCATCTTGCCAGTGTTCTTCACAAGGCACTATTTATAAACACTGCATTTCAAAAACTCCCAGTATTTTTGCTGACACAGGGCAAAGGTTTTTTGGATGGTTTCCTCATCTCTCAGTATCATTATCTGAAGGATCAATACTTCCAGCTGTCTCACCAGAGACCTTGCCTTGACTTAACAACCTCACCTGGGACCGAGGCTATGGAACAACATCTGGAGTTAAGGTGGGCTCTGTGGATGTCTCAGCATCATCCATCACAGATCTGAAGAATGTCTTGATTTTGGACACCTATAACTATAGAAACTCTTTTCCAACCATCACATCACCACAGTGGTGTTTAGATGTGATGCTGTATCAGTAAATTCTACAGTTTTGCTTTTCTGGGTGTTTTCAGGTAATTTTCCTCACATTCACCATAATTTCTTCCCTCCACTTTGAAATCTCTGTGTGAGAATATGGTTCTGCATCTGAAAGAAAAATGAGGAGCACAGAGCCCTGTGTAGGTGAGCAATGAGTTAAAGTTGTTCCCTGTAGGAACAACTAAGAGAAAGTCTCCAAAACCTGGTTATTGAAATATCAACTCCACACTGTAAGAATATGAAAATTCACAGTAGATGTCCTTAAAGAAGACACAAGTTACTGAAAAATCTGCTATTGTTGCATGGCTGCAGATAAAACCAGAAAATAGACTATTGCATAATGTTTTCAAAACTGGGGATTTGAAAATTTCATATAATGACAAACTTAATGCCCCTTGTTTTGTCAGACATTTCAAAACATGACAAAAATCTTGTCCAAAAGTGATGATTTGGCTTTAAAGGTAAAATCCTCTCCTTATATGAAAACATTCTGTAATTCTTCCTCACAATTTCCTCCTTTCCCATTGATCCAAAGCAAGAACATTATGTAAATTAATATTCAGGGACTTAAGATCTGCTTCTTACAGAGTTCTAATGCTTCTCTTTGCAGATAAACAATGTTTTGTCAGTTAAAAAAAAATTATGTTTCCTAAGCTAATTGAACTTCAGAAGAATATAATTATTCATCTGTCAACGTTACTTAAAATTTAAATTATCACCTTTTAAAATGTCCAAAATTATTTGAAGTCAATACTAGAAAGCACATGCATGTGTAACATTAGGTCATCTTAAGCACTGCTCCATTTCCATTTTAAGGCTCCTTTCATTGGTTTTGATTGGTGCAGTGTTTCCATGTAGTTCTGGGCTGTTGCTGTTTTAAAAACTGAATTTAATTCATCTGCTACAGGAACTTTTAATGTCCAGTCATGTTAACAAGGAGTTGGATTGTTGTGGCACCCAGATAATTGTGTGTTGATCTACTTGTGAGAGACTGAGTAGGCAGTAAGGACACCGTTAAAGCAACTAAGGATTTAAAAATAAAAAATCTAAACTCTGCAAACCTAAAAAAAAGAACTTAGAAATCAAAAAGAGAACTTGCCCATGTATTTAGAAAATCTGTCAGATTCCTCTCTCTGTTTGCAGCAAATTCTCTCTAAAGCAGAGCTTCTACAGAATGGAAAGAATTAGTTCCATCCATTAGAAAGATGCTTAGATATTTTTTCCACGCTGAAAACAAACGAGCAAAAAGTAGCTGAGAGCAAATGGCAGTCATGCTATCGTTTGTTTTCTAGGGTTTCCTTTTTAGACAAATCTAGTGGAGATAAGCAAGGTCCTATCCTTTATTGGCAACATTGAGTTCAGGGCAGAAGCTCTCCCAGGCACAAAAAAATCTAAAAGTTGTAGAAGTTTAAAATCAGCAACAGGGAACTGGAAGAATCAAAAATCTCTCATGGGGAAAACAGGGATTCAGATGTGGGGTTTGCACCCTAATGCAGCACCACAGAAAACTGAAATTCAGAGCCTCATCTGGAGTGATGATTTTCAGTCATGGCTTGTGTATTATCACAGGTTTCACCAGAAAAAAAAATTCTGCCCTTGTTTGCCAAAAATCTGAACCTTTTCCCCCTCTTTTACACCCAAACACGGGCTGCAAATGGCAGCTCCTCAATGTGTGACCACTAATTCTTTTATTTCTGATTTTTTTCCAGCAGGACTGTGCCTTTGTGAGGCTGGGGACAAGAGATGACAAATAAGCCAAATCGCACTGCAGATTCCAAGAAAAGCCCAAGAGAAGCAAGCCAAGGTTTCAGCTTGGGGTTCAGCCCAGCTGAGTTAGGGGCACAGCCCAGCACATCCCTGGGGCCAGGCTGGGCTCAGTGGGGCTGTGGTATCTGAGGGCAGGGGCTGACAGTCCCAGGCACTGACGGGGGGTTCTGGACCCTGGCCAAGCTGCAGAAACCCTGGGGAAGGAGGTCAAGACCCTCCAGTGGCCTCAGGGCCCTTGTGGTTTTGTTGGAATAATGATTTAAGACAGGCAATAACTCAGCTGGCAGGAGGCAATTTTAAACCATCGGTTGTTCTGACAAGATGCTGCAAACTCGTGTCATATTTTTAAAGAGGAAAAAGCCCCTCAGACTGCACAGGAGCACTCAACTGTGCTACAGGCCAGCAAGTCTCCTTTTGGCTTGTGCTGGGGCAAGGGCAGGAGAGAAAAATGTATGAAAAACCCTTTGTCACCTCCTCTGACCTTACTGCTGCAAATTCCAGCCCTGTCACACCTTTTTAGGGCCCCCAAGCTTTAAAAAGTTACAGTGTGGGGTCTATTGTAGTGTCTGTGACATTTGAGAGCTGCTTTGGAATATATGTTGTCTGCATTATCAGATAAGAGCAAATATATCAACATGATGTTTGCATTTGTGGGATTTTTTTAGTTTATCACACTGCTGTTAGATAAGGTTAAAAATCATGGCCTGCCTCAATACTTTTAAAGCATGACATGCCTGTAAAAGAATATGGTCTGGATGTAGAATACTTATTCTGAGCCTCAGGGAAATCTTTTACAACTTGGTTTCGTGTTGAGTGCTGCTGCTCTAGGCACTGATTTCTGAAGGGCTTGGTCTGTGGCTTTGAGAGACCTGGCTAATGGCACTGAGCAATCACCAGGTTCCCTGGGCTTCTCAAGTGATAAGAAAGCTCCAAAAGAGCTCTGGTTTTTAGCTTTGACCAATAACAAGACAAGCCCCAGGGAAGATGGCTCTTTAGAAATCATTAAATTAATCTGGGCGTGAAAACACCACCCTGTTGTGCCTCTTTTTTTCCAAATTTGCCAGTTTACATGATATAGTTTTACCACTGCTATACCAATCTGCCAGCCCCACCTATGGAGGCATTGGTTTCTAAACATAAATTATCTCTATGAGGTGAACTACCTGAATTACATACGTACTGAAAGGGGCTGTGGTCTGATAATGTGTGCTAAAAGTGCATCTGTCATTTTCTTCTTTCTTACTGCACCTCTCCTCTTCAACACCATTCAGACACACAGCACAGCTACTATCATGTGAAATAAAATACACTCCCATTGCCTGAAATCTGAGTTTCAACTGGGAAAATCCTATTTCTCTTTTATAAGGTTGTATGCGATTTTGAGAGAGAAACTTCTCTCAGCCTATATGAAAATATTGAACTTGAACAGAGTGGATTAAATTATGATGGCATGATTTAATCTCATTATTGATAGGGCAAATAACAATCTGCTATCTGAGACAAATACTAAATTAATACTCCTGTTAGTGCCTTCAGTAAAACTTTTTTCCGAAACATATGAATTTCAAAAGCTAAAAAACTTGTTTTACCTTTTTAACATTAAAATGTACAGTCAGGAAAGAAACCATGGCTGAGTAGTACTTCTGGCTGTAACTCTCAGACATGGATTCTGGTACTAAAATTGCATTTCCACAGCACTTCTCATTCATTCCAAAATATCCTCAAAAGCAGTATTAAGTCCATATTGGCATAACCACTGTAAAAAGCCTCCAGCAGAAACTATTCCTCTTTGAAAGGTTTTGCCTTTGCTACTGGTCATCTGACATCTTTAATCCCTTCTTCTTTTGCTTTGTGGCTTTTCTTGACCTGCATTGTTACCTTACATAAAAGCTCTCTGTTCTGTCAGTTTTTCTACATCTCTCCTGGCCTTGTGCCTGCCATGCCTGGTTTAGCTGGAAGTTGGGTATATGAAGTCTGATTCAAAACTTGTTTATCCCTTTCAGAAGAAAGTGATTTTTTTAAGTAGTTGGAAAGCACAATTGGTTCTGACACATTATTTTGGCAGGACTAGGGCAGAAAACCAAGCAGCACAGTAGACATTCCTCAGACACTCTTTTAAAAACCAAAACAAAGAGCCCAAGTCAATCATACATTCAAATGAAAGATTCAGCCTAAAAAAAATACGACTTTCTGTATAGCAAAAGGCTGAATGCATGCTTGGAACATTCATTAACTCATTGGTTTTTAGGATGTTGAAGCAGAAGGGCTTGACTTTCTTTATGACTCAGCTTTTCAACTTTCTAGACATGGTAAAAACAGGAAGAGCTGGAAACTTCTCAGACATCAAAAATTTAACATATGAAAGAAATTGAGACTGCAAAGTGTCAACTTGCTGTATTGTTTCATACTCAACTGCTCTTGATTTCTGATTCTGTTTAGCATATACAAGGTATGTTGTTCAGCTAAAAGTAGTGGGCTGGTGAATTGCTCAGGAAGAAATATTCTAACAGAATAGGCACCAGTCATGATGACAGAGAGAAAATTGAAGTCCTCATGTCCTGGGAAGAACCTACAGAGAGATGGAAAAGAAAAGCAGGCAGCAGTACTGAGCTGTGAGATCTTACTGTTCACATGGGAGGCAACTTGCAGCGAGTGCATCCACCAGCTTCTGGAAAATATTCCCCAGGATCGACACAACCCTGGCTGCAGAGAAGGATGTGCACCTGCAGGAACAGGATATTGTGGTTAAACGTGGGGCAGGAAAAATGTCTGAGGCATGGAAAGCTTAAACTGATCTCATGTGATACTTGGAGAGGGAAGGGAGATGGGTCACTCAAGGAAGTTGTTTGTAGCCCTGGATCATTTAGTTGGGCTTAGCTGACACATCAGGCAGGAAGCCTGTTTGCTACAGCAGGATTTTCACAGGAGCTGTAATCTAAGACAGCACTGCAGCCTCACCACTCTCTGCTGTCATACTGGCCCAGGCAACTTTGCAACCACACAGCCAAACTGACCATGGAACTGAAGGTTCAGGTTAAATCCTGCCTTACCTGAGAAGATGGATAAAGAGAGAAGCAAGGAGGCTAAGACAGCAAAAGGAAAAATGTGACTCTCTCCCTTTTGACAATTTAACCACAATTTCAGTTTAGACCTGCTTAGAGTGTGCAGAGAATTGATCCTGGAATGCCAAAGACAAGAATGATGCCCAGCAATCCTAATTGCTGATAATAAAGATGATTTTTAATGTCCCCAGAGAAGGAGTTTGTGAGACTGTGTTGTTCAGTTGGTCTAGGCCACCAGTGCAGAGTTGAAATGGCAAAGCTGAGAACTGTTTTTGTCCTGTTTACTTTTACAGAAGTATTAGTTGGTTTGATGGTCTTTAATAATCAAGGACAAAATTCTGTCCCAAGCGTTACTCCAGGCACAAAATGGATCTATAATGACCTTTCCCTATATCTCTGTCTCCAGCAGACATCTGCTTGGACCTGACAAGAGGAGCATTTTTGCTCTTAGAAAGGCAGAGCAGCCTTTGCTAATGTGGGACAAGCAGCTGCAAGTGGAGCAGGGAGAGCCAGCAGAGTTCCGGCTCTGTGTGCGTCCTGGATGAATAATTCAAGCTGAAAGGTCTTTGCATGGAAACTCCAGTCCTGCCTGGACTGTGTCACTGTTTTCACCCTGGCTGCTGCAGAAGAACACGTGTCAATACTTGAGGAAACAGTAAGGCCCTGCAGGAAAAGAGGGGCTCTCCCATAGAAAGCACACTCCCTTCTTGGATAACCTGTCAGAGGCAGCTCCCCACAGCACAGAGTGCTGCAGCAAACTTCCTTGTGTCAGTGCAACTCATTCTCCTGAAAAAGTCTCATTTCCTTCCCTTTCACAGGCACCTCAGGTGACATCCCTTATCTGTTACACATCCTTCTTTAATGTCAAGCAATATTAAGCCTGACTAGGTTGTACAGAGGATACTGGTCCTGGATGTTATTTTAATAACAATTCCATATTCATTAACATTATCTTATATGTCAGAGACCAAGTTATTCCATAGGGCAAACAAACCTGGCAGGATTTAATCAAAATGCATCTAACGACTATCAAGGACAGAGCATTGGAAGTAATTTGCTGGGACAGAGGATCTGTTCTTGAAGAAAGTTCAGCTTTCACAGTTCACAAAACATAAAAGCTCTCTGTCTGTCCAGCAGAGAGAGCTTCCAGCCTCCAGTGGGAGGTTTCCAAGGAGGGTTTGCCAAGGAGAATGTAGAGGCAGCTGTCATCAAAGAACAGTCAGTCAGCTCTCACCTCTGCTGTGCTCTCAGAGTCTGGAGAGCCAGAGTTTGCTGTCCTCCCACTGAGCTTCTTCCAGAGTAAGGAAAGAAATGTCAGGAAACCCTCAGCTATCAAACATATTCCCTTCTTCTCCCCTCATTTCAAACCCACTCCTTTTCCTCCAGTCATTTACCCTTAGAGTAAAGAAGTTCCTCCTTCATGTGATTTTGTTCTACCACTTCAGATCTGGAAAACCTTTGTGTAAGTGTTTTTTTTTTTCTAAAGCTGAAATGGAGTCCCTGTTCTTGCAGCTGGCACAGACGTTTTAAGCAGCATTTTGTTGTAAGCAAAATCAATAAGGCAGTTTTGCAGCCTTTCTACCAGTGGAACAAACAGAATTAGCTTAAATGACAATCTCGTTACTGCTGTAGAAGCCTCGATAAATGGGAGCCCTTCCTACTAAAATAAAAACCAGATGAAATTAGACATAACAAAAAATCAAATGGCCCAATTAAGAACGCTGCATCCACAGCACAAGTGGAAGATCAATACCCCTTCAGAGGTGCAGAGAGAGTCAATTGCCCCCATTTGCACATAAAGAATTCTTTCATCAAAGCACCATCTCATAGCAGGATTTTCAGGTATGATTAACCTTTGTGGTGCTTTTGTGTTAAAATTTCAGTCCTCAATGCTGGGCCTGATTATGGAGAGCACTCTGTGGGCCTAAATGGAATAACATTTTTCTTTATGCATTAATATGGCCAACCTTATTCTCACTCTACCAGAAGAAAGCTTCATAAGTAATGATTTAAACCCCACTCTAATGGTACTTTTGTGCTAAGTCACCATTTGAAATACAACATGATGCTCTAAAATAACACAATATTAATCATGGTCATTATGCAAACAGCTCTTCAGTTTTCCTCCCACTTCTCCATGGCTTTCTAATATGTTGAGGACATCTATTATATNAGAGGCTCCTATTGTTATGATTAGCACTTCTGAGATCCAAATCCAAGAATTAAAAAGCAAGGAGATGTGGATTTCCTCAAGGCAGATACTAAACCTCTGGAGGTGTCAGGGATTGTACTTAGCTTTGCAATTCCCTCTGGAAAATCTGACTTTAAGGACCTTTAAACCCTACAGAGCTCTAGTACAGGAAAAAAGACTTCAAGACTCTACCCTCTATCTGCAACCAAGATACACGAGGAAAAATCACAATATTCATAACAATAGGAGCCTCTCCACCCATGTGTCATAGAAGGTATTACTGTGAAATACTCTGTCAAGATTTCCAGAGAATTTCAGAAATCACAGGGACATAAAAGAGTAAGCCTCAGCTTAAAATCTCCCTTCCCTCCTGAGCATCCTAATTCGTCAAGAATTTAATTTAAACACTTGCAGTCTCTTATTTTTTGCATTAGTTGTTCCCAGACAGACACACCTATTTCTTATGAGGGGACACAGGATCAAAGTCAGGTATTCTTTGGAAAAGAATGGAGAATTCAGTGGAAAACTGAATTGTGCCAAAACCCAAAATTGTTGAGAAACTGAAAGCAGATTCAACATATAGTGTTGGTTCAAAGAAATGGGTGGGAAATATTTTGGAAATGCTAAAATATTTCCTTTTCAATTTTGGGAGAGAGGGATGGTATTTAAATGGTTTTGAAGGGTCATTTCTCATTTAGAAGCTGATATTCATAGGAAAAACAGAATATGAAAGCAAGTTTCTTTGGAGTTAACAGGAAAATTTTAGGCTAAACCAGGGTAAAATTATGGATTTTATTTGATAAAATATTTTACGTTTAGGTTCTAAGGGCATAATAATTTTTTTCCATATTTCTTCATTTTTACCAATAACAAAAACCCCAAGCCTCTCCAGCTATGCTTGTTTTACCACAAAGAGTGCTCATTAATTTTTCTTTTGCATGATCAAGGGGACTGCACCCACCCATCTGTGGATCAGTCAAATACTCCTGTGCCTCAGCAGCAGCATCCAGAAAGGAAGTGGAGCTGGCAAACCTTCACCCCTTCAGCTTTCCAAACCTGTACTCTCTATGAATTTAATGACTTTTTATTACTCTTAAATTGATGAATATATTTTTGCTGGCAATACATCATATTCATTTTTTGCCATTATTAAAACAGTTTTAAAGACTCGGTACCCAAGAGCCTTGGCTCAGGGAAGGAGCCATGGAGGGAGGGAATGTGGAAATCCCACCCTTGCCCAAGGCTGTAATTCACAGGTGCCTGTTCAGCTCCTTCTCCCTTGGGAAGGAAACCACCCAGCACAGCTGGATGGAAATCCAGGCCTTTCTCTCCCTTCTTGCTTGGAATCATCACTGGGAGAGCTCAGCAGTCTGCACCAGCAAACACCTTCTCCAGACTAAATATGAATATAATCTCCTTTTTTTACCATGCCTGGTAAAACTAAAAAGTGTTGTGTTTCTCCTGCTGCTGTGGTCACAATTTTCAATGGAAGCATGAAGCTCTCCACTCAAGTTGGACCCCCTAAAATCTTCTAGGTTTGCCAGCTAGTGAAATAAATTCAGAAAAAAACAGATTTAAAGGTTCCTAAAAGGTGAGACAGGTGAAATACCAGCTGTGCAGTCTTACTGTGTAAGAAATAAATTTGACAATTTTCAACAGAAAAGGATATGGCATAAATAAGGCAGTTGTGATTTGTTCACCAAGCATCCTCAAACAAGTCTTTTACCTGAGGGAAGATGAAAGGAGATATATTCCTTTTCTTTCCTTTTATTTTTCAAGAAGGATCTTCTGATAGTTTCCTGGTGCTCTCTGACTATTTTAATCATTAGCTGTAAAAAATGGAAACAGTCATTTTCTCATTACAGCAATTCAATGTATGGAAAAAAGAACACAAGGAATAGAAAGATGAAACATGTCAAGAGTTGTCAGAAGATTTGTTTTCCCTTTTGAGTGTTTGACCTGGCATAAAAACAGATTAAGTTTTGACTAACCTTTCTTGGGGATGGCTGGCATGTTTGTTTTTGCTGCTGTTGCACATGGTAAAACTGAGTAGTGCTGAATGTGCACTGGTTGTTATCAGGGATGATCCAGAAATTCAACATCCAACTCCTTCTTAGAAACTGGAAGACATTCCCATTCTCTCTGTCCTCAACTCCAACATGATCTCTGCCTGCAATTTTGTTATAAAAGAAATTACTCTGCTTAATATTACTTAATTATGGCTTTACTGACCAATGAATTTTCAACTCCACACATGTGATCTTAGATGTATTTAGAGTTCACAAACACAAATATGATGAAATAGAAATAAAATTTGGATTTATATTTCTCTTGTTCCTTGCATTCAAGCCTGGCACAACCCCAAAGCTACATTTCTTCGTACAGACATTTCTATTTTGTTGCATCCAACACAGCCATAAGTAGCAATACAATTTCCCAATCCTGATAAAACATGAGTTTTTATGTTGTTTTTTTTCCTCTAACATTCACTTCTATTAAGCTACAATGTTTTCACGCATGTGTTAAGATTTCATTGAGTGCATCTTGTCCTTGACTTCTTTGCACACATAAACATCCAAAGAATGTGGAAAAGAGCCCCCAAAACATTATGCACAGATTATCTGCATTAAGTCTGATTTTAACTGTTGGTCCTTTTTCACATGTTGATCTCAGTTTTGCACTGCCCTGACTGTCTGGTACTTGGCTTTTCCTTCTCCTACAGGCATTAGAATTTTATTTCTAGAGGTCTGTGGAATTTTGTTCTTAGAGAGGAATAAGTTGAAATAAA
>VZTT01065032.1:3029-40142 GCA_013400855.1 Buphagus erythrorhynchus | reverse complement strand
CTTTTTCTTTTTCTTTTTCTTTTTCTTTTTCTTTTTCTTTTTCTTTTTCTTTTTCTTTTTCTTTTTCTTTTCCTTTTCCTTTTCCTTTTCCTTTTTCTCTTTTTATTTTTTTTTCCCGAGGCTGATTAAGTGTGAAAGAAATTTGGAATGAAAAAATCTTTCCATCCCAGCCTCAGTGATCTTATATATCAAAGAAACGGGGGTGGAATAGCAAGAGAGGGGGTTGGGAGGATGGTGACAAGGTCAGGAAAATGGCAAATAGATGTGTGGGATGCACACCTGGGATAAGGGACTTGAAATAAAAAGTAGGGAAGACGTAGGATTTATCTGGAGGTGCAAATTTAGGGTAGAATTGCCACATTTACAACAATAAGAAAATATAGGGGATGACCATGGAATCACAGAGTGGTTTGTGTTGGAAGGGACCTCAAAGATCCCCTCGTTCCACCCTCCCTGCCCCAGGCAACACCTTCCACTGGATCAGGTTTGATGGGATTTCTTCCTGTTGCCTCCATATAAATGGAGTTATGGATGCTCAGACCAAAAAAAAATTGGCAAGAGGGATTTTTATCACAGTCCAAGACACAAATATATTTCAGGGAAAAAGAGGAACATTGCTGCTTTTTTTTTTTTTTTTAAGTAATAATTTCCCAGAAAATACAGGGAATTTTCAGTAACTTTTCTCAATGCTTTTGTGAAAGATTCAAAAGATTTTTGTGGGTTTTTATCCTGCCATCCTAATCTTCACTCAACTTAAGAGACACCAGCATTTTTGATGGCACTCCCACTCAAGTATGTTTGCAGGAAGTCAACCCATGAAAAACTATTACAAAGAAAAATTCCTTGGACAGATTTATGCATGGAATTACTCAAAACCCCACCGCAAAATATTGAAAAATCTGCTGAAATTTGGGGGAAAAAAAAAAGAGTCTGAAGGATCACGAAGAAATGAAAGCATGAAGAAAAGACTGCAAGCCAAAAAGATTTGTATCATAATACATTCTGACACATAATAAAGAAAATAAATGAAAAAAAAAAAGTCACTGGATCCATTTTCTGCACATCCACATGGAAATTCATCTCTTCTTCTGGGATTTGTTTTTGTTCTCCATGTTCTGCTGTGGGTCTCTGGGGCTTTTGTCAACATGGCCAGGGGACAATGTCCTCTCCAGGGACGTGGCCCTTGGCATGTGCCACCTCCACTGCAGCCCCCAGGTGGCCCTGGGGATGGGCAGGAGAAGGTCGGGGTGTTTTCCCAGCAGGGATGGCATTGGAAAGCCTCTATGAGGAATGCATAACCTGCCCCCAGCTCTTAGCCAATGCATCCCCCACACTCTGGGGTTTAAAATGAAACCTCTTCACCTTTGTGCTGCTATCGTGGGCTTTCTGCACTCTTTTATATTGCACTGCATCACTTATATCAAAACCAGAGCAGAAAAAATTCTCCTTGGCCCATTCTTTTTTTTTTTTCCCCTCTTTTATGGCTCTGTGTGAATTTCAAAGCACTTCAGGATTAGGCAGAGGTAAAACAAAAAGGTATTTGCAGCCTTCATCTAAAACGGATTCGTTTCTGTCACCAAAGTGCGTTAGAAATATAAATAAATAAAACACAAACTAGATCCAGGCAAGACATATGGATGTGATGGTTGAACTTTGGATGAAGCTGGCCATGCTGAGCCATTGTGATGTATCTGAGTGTGTGAAATACACGTGATGCTGAATAAAATGTGATTTTCACACAAATGCAATGTGGAACTCGTGAAACATTAAAGTGTCTCTTCTAAGACAAAATACTCAAATATCCAGTCAAGTCTTCATATAGGCCTGTATTTACTGGACATCCTGATTATCTGCTCTGCAAAGTTGACTTGTGCAGGACAAACAGGAAGAAAAGAAATGGGAACTCTTGCAAGGGCTGCACATCTCTATTTCTTTGGATTAGCATTCCTACCTGGAGGCATCCGAGTTTTGTGTGTCTTTAACTGAACCAGGGGCTTTAGAATCATAGAATATTTCAAGTTAGATGGGACCCATAAGGATTGTCAAGCCCAACTCCATCAAGCCTCAGCAGGAGAAACCATTGTCCTTGAGCCACTGGAAAACAACCAGGAAAACTGCTTTTAGTCAGTGTCACAGCCTGTCTGAGTCACAGCCATCAGTGTTTGTGTCAGAAAAGTAGGGAGAGCAATTCCCAATGTACATTTTACCATAGAAATGCCAAAAAGATTGGGAAAAATCAAAAGGAAAAAAAAAGAATTTAATTTGAATTGTATTCTACAAAAATCTCTGAAATCTGAGTAGTGACTCAAACCCCCAGGTAGTGCCAATCAAGGATGAGCAGAGAGCAACCATACTAATGAACCATGCTAATGAGTTGTGATAATTAACCATGCTAAGTTATGTCACCTTTTTTGTTCTCTGGTAGCTCCAGCTCAGGAAGGCCACCAAGGCTGGGTCTGCCTGGGGCACAGACAGAATTCCAGGTAAGGCTGCTGCTCCTCCTCTTTTCTGACCCAGAGGCTGCTCATGTCTGCTCACAACATTCAGCAGAACATTTTGCTGGGATATTCAGATGCTGTTTTTGTGCCTTTCTAAATTGTTGGGTGTTATCTCTTGTGATTTTTTTTTTTTTTGATGATTGTGGCAGCACGTTCTGCCAGGCATTCTGGAGCACTGACTCCTCTCTTCAGTGCCTTTGGAGGGATGTCTGGAGATGGTAACTGAGCACCACGTGCAGTGTGAGGCTCAGGTGTGAGGAGGGAGCCTTGTTTTTGGGAAGCCCTGGCACAGCCTGGTCTCTTTGGGCAGACCTGGTGGTTTGGACACTGGTGACATCCACATGCAATGATTTTTTCTTGATTCACAATGTTGAAACTAAAAACCACTTGGCTTTAAACTTTAAGCCTCTGCCTGCATCCCCCTGAGAATGAGCATTTCTGGCAAACCCTAAGTTCTTAAATATCACTTCTCCAATTACATTCTCACAGGTTAGTATTTATGCAGGCCTGGCTTTTCCAATCCACGGAGCTGGTACTGGGCTGAGGCTTAATGCATTACAGGTGGCTGGTGGTGCTTTGGGCTCTCTGGCCAAACTGGTTCCAGATGGCCACACAGTATGAGTAATAACATCAGCTCATTAAGTTGCAAGGTTTCAACTACAATCACAGAATTATCAATGAAATAAAAGCTAACGGCGTATCAGCTGCACTCTAAGCCATAAATAGGATTTACAGCGAAACAAAAACGTTTTTTGAACCCAGGTCTCTCATCGTTTCAAAGCTGGGTGTCCACAGAATGGGTTTATTCACTAGCAAAAAAGCAAAAAAAAAAAGAAAAAAAAATCTGCCCCACCCTCTCCAAAACATACTCCTGAAAGCTACTGCACTACTGCCCTGAGAGCTTCTGATTTTGGAAAAGCCTTGGATTGGGGTCACTGGGAATGTAAAGCAGCATTTATCTGTGATGCCTCAGAACACAAGTGGAATGAGCCTAATTCTCAGATCAGAGATAAGCATCAGGAAGCCTCATAACCTCGGGTTTAATCACGGTTGCAAATGTTTTTCTTTGTGCAAATCTCAGTCTGTCTGTGCTGTGTGGCTCCTGCAGGGTGTACAGGTGGCTCCTGCTGCTTCATAGCCTGTGGCAGCAGTGGGTTGCTGGTCTGGATATCTTCCCTGCTCAGAATCACCATGGGAAAACATTTCCTGGGGCTGCCAGGGTAGCTGGGGTGCTCGAGGTCCCTGATCTTGGCTATCAAAGGGGGGATTTCACATTACAAAAAATGTAAAAATAATAGAAAAATATACATAAATTAAGTAATGCCTCTTTGAAATGTCATAGTCCTGGGGCCAAGCAGGAGGTGTCAGTACACAAATACAGCAGCTGAAGTAATCCTTTTGTAAATGCTCCTGGCTTTTCTGACTTTTGGTTGACTTCATAAACTCCTGTCACCCATCCCAGGCACTTCAGAGCCTGGTCAGCCTCACTGAGGGGAATCACAGGGAGGGCTCACATTCCCCCTTGCCCTCTCTTCCATTCTGTTAAATCTGACCCCACTGCCAGGAAATCGGGACTTCATTCGTAGTAAAAACCTAAATGACTTAAAGAAGAAAAAACCTAAATGACTTAAAGAAGAAAAAAAAACCCAACTAATAAACATTAAATATGGTGTCACTTGGAGAAAGGTATCTTGTATGTTGAGGTAAAAATGATGCCAGAATTCTAAATAGGGGATGTTTCCAGCAGAACCACGAGGTATTCTGTGCTCCTCCAGAGCAGGCATCCAGAAAACCAGTGTGTTGGAAGCAGGAAGGTTATCTTGCTTCCAACTTTTAGCAGGCTGCTAAAAGCCTTGTGAAGTCTGAGAGGAAAATGTGTTCCACAGGTTTGTGGGAAGCCTGAAGAAGCTTTGTATGATCTTGGTTTGGTCCCTGAGGTCCTGGTTCTGTTTAAAGCATTGATTTAATCCCCTGAGTCACCCTGGCAACAAGTGCAACAATCTGCTTTGTTATTCTCCTTGTGGGTAAGAGTCAAAATCACTCCCTTGATAATTAGAGATGTTTTCTTTAGATTTATCCTACCTGCTCAGCCTCCCCAGCTGCACTTCTGTTACAAGTGCAAGAAAAAGTCCACCTACTTCTCCTCCTGTTTCCAGCAGCAGCAGCAGCACTGTGTACAAGTCAGTCCAAGCATTCTGGTGTCAGGCAAGGTGAGTACATCTAGTGACCTCCTATTTGGGATTTAATTATCAACAGACCTGATCCTGTAGGTTGTTCTCTCTCCATCCTGCAATTCTGATGCAGATGTGCAGTGTCCCTGCTTCCAGATGTTGACGGCCTCTTCAGAGCACTGGGCACCAGCCCAAGCAGGGATTTGGTATCGAGGAATTCTGGCACCAGCTGTGTTTCCAGAGATGTGCACACTGAGGAAATTATTGTGTGTGAGTGTGATGCAGAGACACCACTGCAGGCTGAGCTTAATTCCCTGGGCAGGCACAGTATTGATCAAAAGTCAGGACTGTGAGCAAGCATGGACCAAGTAACGTGGTGACACAGTGGGGTGGGTTTTCTCTGTCTCAGGCCACTCTTACCCTTTGTGCTTTCTGAATTACAGGCCTCCAACCCCACTGTCCCACAAGGAGCAGGTTTCCAGCAAGGTTCCTGGTGTTACTGTGAGTTTTGAGGGTGCTTTAAACACACATAACTTGGGTGATGCAATGGTGGTGTCTCAGCAGGGTCGTCCTGCCTGGATTAAGACCTGTGTTCCCTGTACAAACAGGACTGATGGAGAGAGCAGAGAGCCACTCAGGGGCCCTAGCCTTGGGTGCTTCCATGGGGGCCTGGGTGCTGGATGTGCTGAGCTGGGACTTGCCTGGCACCAGTCACTGTTAAATTGGGCACAGACTCATACCTAGGCAGGGCTTGGTAGCAGGAACCTCCATCCTGGTTTTTGGGTTGTTTTTGGGGATGTTGAGGGTAGACTGTGCCCTAACAGAGGAATAACAAGCTCTGAATGCAGTTCACCTCCTGAACCAAGGGCCACATCTGTGGGAGAGCAGGATCCCACAGCTTTTTGGGGGAGAGATTTCTACCCCACCCCTCCTACCAATACACACCACAGGGTCCTACAAATCCTTAGGTGATGTGAGTGCCTCTCCTGCAGGGTCAGCATCCCAGTTTGGGTCTTTGCTCTGCATAACCAAGGGTCTGAGGGTGGTGTCCAGCCTGTTCCTCTGGTATGTGCTTGCTGTGAATGGTGGGCACAGAGCTGGGTCCTGGCACTGGCTGTCAGTGCTGGGACCAGAGCTCACATGCCAAGCAGGGATGCTAAAGGGAGCCTTGTGTGCAACATGAGGAATGCCAGACCTACCCTCTGTCTCCAGGGCTGTCTCCCCAGCCAGGCTCTGGATCTTATTTGGATGCAGAGAGATTTATAAGGCATTCTCTTAATTAGGGGCCCCTGTTTTGACTGAGAGAGGATGGGGAATGAGGAGACCTAACAGGGTAAACAGTGGCCTGAAAGGGAAGGCTGGGCAGACCTGTGGTGTGTGCTGTAAAGAAGCAGGGGCAATAAAACACACCAATAAAAATGATGTGTACGTCTGCAGCCTCATCTAGGAAGGGGGAACAACAGCTTGTCACTTCTCAGGGCAAACAAAAGAAACCCCTCCATATGTAAGCAATTATTGGAAACACATGGGAGAGGTGGACAGGGCAGGCAAATCCAAAAGCCATGTGATACTGCACAGAAGAGCAAGGCTCATGTGAAGCCTGGGAGTTCATATATTTCACAAGCCACAATGTACAGAGAGTTTGGCCTCCTCCAAAAGCTGCAACTGGGAAGGCTCCTCTCAATTTGGCCTTGAGGTCTGTGGACAGATGGCTAAAGCTTGGGAAGAAGTGCTGGGATGAGTTGGCATGCTGCTGGGGGAACTGGAGCTCTGCTGGGCTTTGCTGTGGCCTTTATTGGATTTGCAGCTGGTCAGTGGCACAGCAGCACTTCTCTGGGGTACAGGGAGCAGCACAGCTCTGTGCTGCTGAGCTAACTGTGCTTTTGTTTGATTTCAAGCGTGGACTTGTGATTAGCACCTTTAAATTTTCCACCAGTGTGGTGGCAGGATGATTTTCACCCAGAAACTTTGCAACCAGACCTCTATGCTTGCACGAAGAGCAAACAGCATCAGGGTTAATGGCTGGACATGATCTTGGAGATCTTTTGCAGTCCTAATGATTCTATGGTTCCACAAGGACTGCAGTGTGATCCAGGTGCTCCTGAGCTGCTTTGACACTCCCTGGCCATGCACTGCTGCTCTGAAGTGCTGGAACCCAAGGTGTTATCCAGCTCCTGTGCAGAGTTGCAATGTTTTTGACCATACAATGCCCTGAAGTTAGAGAGGTTCTCTTTGGTGAGACCCAGCCCTGTGGAGTGCCAGATCAGCTCAGTTGAGAACATTTGATCTTGGCAGCTGATCTGAACCACTTTTACAAGCTGCTTCATGTCCACTTGCAAAGAACATGCTGTGAACTCCTTGCATGTTGTGAGTTCAGGGTCTCCACTGCTCCAATGCCAGGTCAGCCACTTTTCTCACATGTACCAAAGCTCCAGTCTGCCCAACAGTGCCCTCAGTCAGGTTAAATACACAAAGTGCTGCTTCCAAATACCTCATATCACAAGCTCAGGGATGTTTTCCCCAGGTTATGTGAAGAAGACAAAACTATTCCCTTTGGCTTTCCCATTTTAGTCCAGGCTGCAATCCCTACAGATCACAGCACTGACTTGTTTCCCCTGAAGTAATCAGACAAATTTCTTCTCTTTAGTCTTAACAGTAGGAGAAAATACTGGGAGAAACTGAGTTTTTAAATTGCAAATACCCTCCCTGTGCCAGTTTGTTGTTAGGTTTTGGACAGCTCTGGGCTGCTATAGGTGCTTTGCATCCACTGTAATACAAGTGCTTTGCTTGTCTGTAGCCTTGCAGTCTGAGGTTGGAATGGGAAAAAAGAGCTTCCAAATGGGGCTTTAAGCCTTGTGTGAAGGCTGCTTCATTTCTGATGGACAACTTCAGGTTTCTTCAGGTTGGACTGTGGAAGGAGCTGCCCTGGCTGTGAAATGCATCACTCCTGTGTGTGTTGTCAACTACAGAAAGTGATTCTGCCTTGTAAGAAAGAACAGAGAGGAAAGGAAGTTCCCTTAACTCCTGAACATGCCACGCTCATGAATGTTAACATGATTGTGGGGTTGTTTTTCCACTGAGCAAGCAGATGTTTTAGTGCTCTGAGGATCACCTTTGCTGCAAAGGGTGGTGCTTACACCTCTGAGGGCAGTGGTGTGCTCAGGCTCAGTAAACATGTTCTGCTCCATCTCTCTGAGCACTGAAAGCACAAACTGCTCTTGGCTTTCATCGCAGAAGGGGCAGCTTTGCCAACATAAAGAAGAACTTGTTCAGGGGCTGCTTTCATCTCTGTGCATTATCAGAGCTACTAAAACAAGGAAGGAGCCCTTTAAGCCTCATTGGACAGTGACACTAAAAATACCCCCACCAGCTCTCTCAGTCCCAAGCCCCAAACAACTGAAAAACAAAAGCCAGCCCCAAACCCTAAGCCCTGGAAAACCCTGTGGTATCCATCACTGCCATGTATAATCACAGTTAGAAACCCAAATGAAGTCTGCAGCCTGTCAGCCCTGCAGACAGATTTGGTGGTGATATGAGCAAAGCCAACATTTAAAAATGACTGAATTCTCATTATAAAGATACATGATCCTCCTTCTCATTGAGAACAGTTGGGCTTTGCTTCCAGTGGAGAGCCAAACCATTTATTTTATAGCTCCATTGTATGCTGCACTGGGAATTGTTCCTGCAGATAGAGGTTTCTAGCATGCTTTTCCTATGTACTTTGTTCCACATGCACTGTGCCCTTTGCACATGCTGAGGGCTCTCACATGAATTACACTTTGCCTGATTTGGTTGGATGGTTTTCCTACATTTGTGTCCTATAAATTGGCATGGTGATGTATTTATTTTGGTAATCAACCAGTTCTTTGTAAATCTGTGAGCTTAATCCTCCAAGAGAGGGAAATAAAAGGCTCAGCCTTTTTTTCCCCCTAACAATGAAGATAAATACCTTTATTTTCATAACTTTTGGACATCTTTTTTTTCATGGCATCCAGCCAAATCATGAGGTTCTCACTCAAGCAAGAACACACAGATGTCATTAAGTTCCTCACCAGGCTTGTTAGGGCATGGAAAAACTTAACAGGAAGAATGGTCTCATGGTTTTGCCATTGAGCAAGAATTCACTTCAACTGGGCTAAGCTTTTGCTTCTGCCATATATTTCCAATGTGACCTCGTTTGACCCTCTCTCTCTACATCTGCTCCCCCAAAATCTCCTGCTGTTGAGCTTATAAATAAATCTCCTTGGTTCAGAGGCCCTCGCTGTGGGTTGGTTCGTGCAGGAATTTTGGCTGTGAGGCGTCGCAGAGGCAGTGCAGACACTGGAGCAGCAACTGCCTTTAGGCTCTGCCTGAGGTCTAGGACTGACTCTGCCCTGCTCCAAGGTGATGGGATGTGAGCCAGGGGTCACCAGAGCTTTTTAATGCTTGGCTATGCCCAAAATAATAGGCATCAGCTCTCACCTTGTTAGCACAGGAGCTGCAGCTATCAGATTTGGAAGGTGGTTGTGGTGCTCCTTGCACTGAAGGTGACAGCCCAAGGAACAAGGATGACTGCTGTGGGATCTGCCCTCCTTTTCTGGCAGCCCATGCCTTCCCAGGGAGTCCAACATGATCCTTCATCTGCTGATCATTAGTGCTTTGCTCACCTTGTGGTCAGGCTGTGCAAGCATCCAGGTTTCACTCCTGTCTGGAGGTGTGGGAAGATCTTTGTGCAGGATTTTAAATAATACTGGGAATAGAAGTGTTAGGGCTGAGTGGCTGAGCATGAAGGAGCAGGGTGGTGGGGTGGGGACAGAGTGACACTCTGGGGGGAGCTGGCACAGGGAAGCACAGGGGGCTCATCTCAGGAGGGTGGCACAGCACATCACTCCTGACCAGCCTGGGAAGGATGTCCATGTGCTCCCTCCTGTTCTCCATCTTCCCTCCAGCTGGAGGGAAAACTTCAGGGCCAGGGAGGGGACAGCACAGCCCTGCTCTGCTGCCATCAGGGCTGGAGATGGAAATGTGCTGGATTTCTGCCTGGCACAGCTCCCCCTGCCTGCACACACAACCACGTTTGTTATCCTAACACTGCAAACTTTTACCTGGGGAGAGTCACTGGGCCTGCCAAGGGTTTGTTTGACTGAAGGAAGAGGGTGTGTGCTCTGCAGAATGAGACCATGAGGATAAAATCCAGAGTCTGGGTGCACAAGAGTCCTTCCCTTGGCCTTGGCTGTGCTGAGTGCTGTGGGATTATGGCATGGCAAGTGGACTGCAGCCTTTTCAGTCCTTCCTTCTCCCTGGCCTGGCTGAAGGTGTTCATCAGGCCCAAAGGACTCCCTGACCTCCTAAGGTTTCAACAGGTAAGTGGAAAAAACCAAATCCTTGAAGACATGAACTATGGCCACCATCCCCTTGGCTGTAGCACATGTGCTCATTTTTTGGGGAGAAGCAAAATTCACATCTCAGTAAACCCCACCTATTTCTCTGTCTCTTTACAATAACTGCTTCTCCTACAATACCCTTTTGTGATTTCTTTTTAAATTAGAGCAAAATTTAAATGTTTATAGAAATATTTATAGAAAGCAGAGATTTCCTAAGTTACTCCATTTCCATAGTCAAAAACTCCTTTTTACAATAAACAATGATAATGGTCCGTTTTGGTTTTTTTTCCATACCAGCCTTTACAGTGAAAGCAATATGTTGACCATAAATCTTCAAGTTGGTTAATTCCTATGAAATTCTGCCAGCAGAATCAAATGATTTTACCACCCCATGTCAAATTAATGGGTGGGTGTCAACCTGTGTCACTTCCTGCTTGAAAAATGACCGTGACATTAAGAGGATTTTATTTATGCTTTCCTGCCTGATGATCAAAAATAGTAAAATGCAACAGTAAGGGTGGGGAGGAATCAATTTCACAGATAGCATTACCACCACATCCCTTTGGAGTAAGCTCATGGTGATGCCCACGCAGCAGGACTTGGGTGCCCTCCCTGGATGTTTGACTCTGTTTTCCATTTTATGACTGGTTGCCATGGGAAGAAAATTAGGATTCAAGGCCCTAAAATCAGCTCTGCTCCCTCTTCAGTCAATTGCTTGAGTTGATGAGATGGGTGGGACGTGCCCCTTTTGTAATGAGTTGTCTGAAATTCTTCTTTCTAACCCATATTTAGATATGGCAAAGGCCAGAAAGAAAAGACCAGGCTGTCTTCTGGCTGCTGCCTGCATTGAATTTCCAAAGATTGAAGGAATAACTTCTGTAGTCTCATGCTACTGGTCTTACATGTGTTCATGTCTGAGAAAATGCTTGGTCTTGGTGCCCAGGAAGTTGGTGGCACCTTTAATGGGATGCCAACTGTAATCTATTAGTTTAACTGACTGTTAATTGCTAATAACTTGGTTTTTTTGTGGCCAATTGTTTTATGGTGACACCTGAAATGCACAGAGACCATGCAGGGGTGCATGGTCAGCTGCAGGACAGCCTGGAAGCAGTTCACTGTCTTTGGTCCAAGTCTTGGAACAAAAAAGGAAACCCCATATAACTGGGTAGAACAGAATAAGCAAACGAAGAAAGAAACTGCTCTGCCCTGTGATTATTGCTGTTGTAATGTCCTTGTGAGAAATACTCCATCAATAACTGGTGACCTGTTCTGCAAAGGGACAAAGAACCAGGTGAGACTGTCCCACTGGGAGGTTTCTTGTTTAGGAGACAATGATCCTCAACAGGGCAGCTGCAGAGAGTGGCCTGGGTGGATTCCCCTCCCTGCTTTCCCCCATCCAGCCCATGCAGGAGAGGAAAAGAGCAGCAGCCAAGCTCACCACACCTCTGCAATAACAATCAGGGACCAGCTCACCTCTGGCCCTCAGCCAGTGCCTGGTGCCAGCTGCCCCACATTCAAGGCTCTCCTTTGGCTGCAGTCTCCAGGGATTTCAGAGCACGGGTGAGGTGCAGCCCCAAAGGCCAGGTGAGGACATTGGGATGGGCAGCATGAAAGACAATTCTCCTTCTGAGTCAGCTCTCAGCTCCTCCTGCACTGCCAGGACTGTTTCTCTTACTGCCCTGGCTGTAGCCGCTCTCTCTGAGCACAAATATTTCCACTGTATATTTTGGGAAGAACTGGAACGTTCCACTCAGTCTTCCAAAATCTGAGTATCATTCCTGATGGCCCTCCCTAACACCTAGGAGTCAGTTCTGGTCGCACTGCAGATTATTTTTATCCATCCTAAGTTGTTGTAGCACGCCCAGTTTTGCAGTGTTGTGTCCACCCCAGTGAGATGTCCCAGGAGATGTAACAGGGATGGTCCTTACCCTTGAAGTCTCTCCTGTCTCAGGATCAGCTGGGCCTGAATCAAAAGGGAAACAGCCAATGTACATCACATAATCCAGAAATTAAATTGGGACATAATGGGGTCTCTTGTAGCTCTTCTGTGACCACTTCTGAATCTCTTTGCAAAAAACCCCAAACTCTGTGGAGGAGTGCCATGGAGTCAGCACATAAACAGGCTTTCTATCTGGGGAGCAGGACTGGGACACGTTGCCTGCCCTCAGTCAGACCCATTTCATCCCTTCCTTATTTGGGTAGGACAGCACAACCCTTCTGTTCTTTTCTCCACTCCATCTCTTGGTTCCCAGGTTCATCATCTGCTGAGAATTCAAGATGTCATTTCACCACAACTGCAGGCCATGAGTCCTGAGAGGTAACTGTGCTCTGCTTTTATAATCCGTAACACAGGGCCAGAAAGAGAAGGAGAAATAAATAGGGAGGATGTGGTGTCCTTATGGTGCAGAATGGTCTAACCCATACTACAAACATCCTCTGTGCTTCTTTTGTAAAGATCTAGGCTCATAACTGGAGAGATTTCTGATGTGCAAGACTCCTAGGGTTTAACCCCAGCTGGCAACAAAACCCCACACAGCTCCTGGTCCACTCCCCACAGTGATATGGGGAAGAGAAACAGAAAGGTGAGAACTCATGAGCTAAAATAAAGGTGGTTTAATAGATAAAGCAAAAGTCATGTGTGCAAGCAAACCAAATGGAGGAATTCATTCCTATGGGCAGGAAAATATTCAGGAATCCCCACGAGAAAAGGACTTCATTATGTGTAACAGTGACTTGGGATGACAAACAACAATCACTGCAAATATTCTGTCTTCAGCACAAATCAAAAACACTGCCCCACACCAGCTACCAGGAACAAAATTAACTCTACCCCAGCCAACACCAGCACAACACTTCTTGCAAACTGTGAATCAATCATTCATCCAAGGAACCTTTACCATGCCTAGAATTTCCTGTGGCTTGTTTTGATTTACTTCACGAGCATCTCCAGCCCAGCTGGTCCAAGATGTAGGAGCCTCTGAGCCAAGCAGGAATTAATTTCCAACCAGTGGCCATGAGGTGCTAATATCCCCTTGCCACATGGGCCAAGCTCACATAGGAGCCACAGCTGCAGGTATGGACACCTGAAAGCACTGACAGGACACAAGAAAATAAAACAGTTCAGATGCACGACCTCAGGGCTAACATTTTGTTAAAGAATATTTGTATATTAATACTGTTCCCTCTGATAAAGAAGTTATTTAGGCTCTGTTCAAAAAGGAACTCCTCACTTATTGCTTTATCTTCCTACACAAGGGTTTATTTTGTCACCAGGCTAAATAAAGTCATGTAGTGAGAACCCTTTGGCACCTGCTTGCACGTTTGCATCTGGGAAGAAAATGTTTCTGACCACTCTCTTTCCCTGTGTGCAGCCAGTTTATGGAGCCAAATAGAGTTTATGGGGCTCACTTCTCCTGCTTGCTCCTGGAGCAATCTCTTTCCAAGCCAGCAAGTGTCAGGATGGTTGGAGGGAGTGGAGCCTGACCAGCCATTCCTGGCAATATTCCCCAAAAATCAAAGTGCGAAAAAGCATTCAGGAGGACTCCTAATTATGTTACAAGGTGTGAGGAACTTGGAACCATAATATTGAGACTTCTATAGAGAAGATTATTGTGCCTCAAATTTTCCAGTGTGGCGAGCTTATAAAAAGTAAGCTTTTTATTTTATAATGTTTTTATATTATAATTATATTTTAACTCTCGCTTTCAAATACATAAAAAGCTGTAATGTTCTATAACCTTGCTGAACTGGAAAATCTGAGGCATGCACATTTGGTGATGATGACAGTTTGATGCATGGATTTTTTGGGGTTGGTCAAATGCCCTTGTCAAAATTCCATAATTGCATCTCACCCATATGTAGCTTTTTACACTCAGTCCCATCAAAGTCTTATTCAAGACCTTAAAATAGAGTTTAACTTATTTACAGAGGTTGTGTCAGTCAGTCTTACTGAGCTGATTCACCCAAGCTCACAGTAATAATAACAGTAATAAATGATTCTTAACAACATCATTGTGTTGTTTCTGATTGCTCCCCCTGGGATTCATGCACGTTACAAAGGAAGCTGGAATCACTCTGCTTTAGAGATAAAACACACCCAGCTTACTGGGGGGATGTTAATTACACTTTGGGCATCCATGTTTTAATCTTCCTGCTTTTATCGTTTTCCTACACGTGAAATGTTAAAAAAAAATGTGGATGTAAATGAGATAAACATCTGCTCCACGTTGGAATCATCCATCCAGCCCATAATTCAGCGTGTGGCTGGGTTTCAGTGGTGAATGTGGCTCTGAAAAGGGCAGACAAAAATAGCATCATCTTCCCAGGGAGTCAGGCCAGGCTGCTGGTGGGTGTTAATCAGGGTCTCCTCTGCAGCTCTGCCTGCTCAAGGTGTGTTTCATCTTCACCAAACCTTACTGGCTTGCTTTGAGATGTTCCAAGCTGATTTTCCAGCTCATTTCTCCCATCCAAGTAGGTCTCACTGTGGGGCTTCTCCTGAAGGAGCCAAACAATTCATGGATTAATTCTTGTCTGATCCAAGCTCGGTGATGCACCAAGTGCAAGTGGACACACACAAGGCAGCAAAATGGGGTGCTGAGCTGCACCAAGCTCAGAGTGCACCCCTGGATGGTGCCAGGGGAGGATCTGCTCCACGTCTCCTGTCCCTCCCGGGTGGTGAACCCATTCTCAAGTGTTTCTTGTGCACTCTTTTCCTAAAATCAGCTTTAAAGATACCACTGAGCACAAGGCTTCCCAGGGATGCTCCAGTTTGTGGTGCAGTGGTGCTGTGCAGGTGACTGGTGACCACGAGCAGTGCTGAGGTGACATTTAACCAAAAAATGGGACTGCCTTTGCTGTATAAGAAGCTCACAGTGGTCCCTTCTGGGTTTGAAATCTGAGAGGTACCTGCATTTGGCAAGGGTTTGCAGGAATGGAAAAGCAGCCCCTCTGCCTGGACCACACTTCAGAAGCTCCAGCACTGGCTGGAGAATGGGGCCAGGTGGGATTTACCCCTTGCTCTTGCCAATGTGTAACCTGGCAGGGCTGATCCTCTTGGACACAAATTCCTCCTCCTCTCCTCTGGTGGAAGCAGGGAGCCAGAGAGCAGCAGCTCTCCCAGCAGCTCTCCCAGCAGCTCTCCAAGGCATCTGTTACCCCAGGGCCACTTGCACTGCCTGCTGTGGAAAGCTGTAAATTACACACCAATAACTGCATGGAAATGGCTGGGCAAATATTTTGAAAGACAGGGGAAACTCTGTAGAAACCACTGCTTTGTGAGTCACTTATGGATGTAAAAAAGGTGAACCCAAAAATCTCCCTGGCAGAAGATTTGCTGGACATTATCCATCCTCACAGCACTGCTCCTTCTCCTCTTCCCCCCTTTCTTATCTCCTTTCCCTTTTACACTTGCTATTCAAAGCCTGATGAAACCATAGTTTCCAAACTGATTTTTCTTTTCCCTTCCAAATTTCTACTGTCAATAAACACTTCAAAGGTAGAGAGAACTCACATGCCAACTTCTAGCCTCGAGCTGACTTTTACAGCTCTGTAATAAACCCCTTTAAAAAAATGTTTATAATGGCCATAGCACTTGAGTATTGCAGTGCTTTCTGTCACCCCCATAATGTTAAGTGCCAATAAATCACCTGCACTGTCGTGGTGCCCAGTATTTATTTACAAAGCTGTTAGAGCTGTTGGTTTTATTGACCAAGTGGAACAAAAGCTGAGATTCTTCATTCTGTGGATTTCTTAGGAATTTTGGGGGGTTTCCTTTGCTCAGGAGAGTAGGTAAATGCCACCTAAACTTCCAGCTGGCCTCTTGTACCTGAGGTATGTAAAGCTGCTGTTTTTGGAGGTGCTTCACAGGGGATCAAGCCCAGCTCAGAGGCGAGGGGGTGCAGTGGTGGCTTGGCAGACAAAGCCATGTGCATCACCCAACCTGGGCTGGAGCTGAGCCTGCAGACAAAAGTAGGTGAGAGGGGAGGCACCAGCCTGCACTGAGATGTGGGGCATGATGGAAAGGGCTTTTTTCTGTTTGTAGGAACTGCTCAGAAGCCTCCCTGCCCCTGCTTATGGCAGAAGGGGATTTCTGGGCTCTGATTTCCTGGCCCATGTTAGGTTGGGCAGGGGACAGAGTTCAATTATTTCTCTTACCACCCAGTTCTGACCCTGCTTTGGTCTCTCAGGGTGTTGTACTGGGGCTTACAAACTCCACCATCCTCCTTTTGTAAAGAGCATTTTTTACTTTTTAGTCTGTTGAGTCTTCTCCAAATTTCACTCACTGATAAGCAGAAGTATTAAAACCATAAACCCATAAAATAAAGCTTCTTTTTCCTTGTTCTTGTTTCCTGCATGTTTCCATCTCTGCACTAAAGGTTTCTGAAGACAACTCCTTACTAATGACAGAGGATGAAGAAGAGCAAGATTAGAGATTGCACTATGGGCACGGACACAGTCTTGATTTGAAATTAATGCATGAAAATGAAACTGTTTTTTCCAAAAGAATAAACATAGTGAATTTTCCAACTGTGTCAATAACCCCAGGACAGAACAGATTTTGAGGTAGCAATGGATCATACAGGAAAACAAGGTTTAGCTGTTGGAAATTAAAAGTTAATATTAGAAGTAAAAGGGCAATCAGCCCCAAAAGCCACCTGTCTCCTCTTAGAGTGTGTTTTGAAGATCCTTTCCACATACTGTGTTAGGAGCTGCTGCCTTTGAGTGTATCACCTGGTTGGAATTTTTCACGGAGCTTGAATTTATTAGAAAACAGCCCCAGTCAAGCAGAACTGTGCAAATTAAATTGGATTTACATGACAAGGTGGAGCCCAAGCACAGCAGCTAGGAAATGCCTGAGAAGCAAATGACAAACCAGAGGGGATCAGGGAGGAAGGCTGCTCTGTGTAAACAGTGTTTTAAAAAAAATAAAGGAAAAAATGTTTGACAAATAGTGCAATAAAATTAAAATTCCCGCTTCGGCTGCCCTGGGGGTTTCAAAAGGAGACACTGAGAGAGACTTGGACACTAGAGGAAATAAACAGATTTGAGCATCTAATAAGTGGGAGGCTAGAATATTATTGTAGGATAAAGTGTTCTGGGATGGGACGAGCTGGCCCAGAACATGTTCCTGCTGTGAGGAGGGTGAGCCCTTGATCTTCAACCCCAGTGGACCCTGGAGGACTCAGTCCACTGCCTTCAATAAGCTTTGGGAGAAGCCTGACTTCATTGCAGGCATTAGAAACTTCATATTTTCCTCCCTGTCGGCTCACACCACTGCCTATTATCTTATCAAAACATGGTTTCTTCATCAGTAATACGTAGGTTTCATCTGAATCTGTAAAAACTGAATTGTTTCCATATGCCAGATATTTCACTGGAGAGACCCTCCGCTTTGGGAATGTCATTACTGCCCAAAATAATCTTCTGCTAGTCATAATGTAAACTCAAAGTTATTGCAATTTATTAGCAATCACAATTTGCCAGGAAAATAGAATCAAGAGAGTATCAGGGAAAGTAACTCGATTGCAGAATGAACATGCCCTCTACTGCAGTCTGAGCCCATTAATATCGACTTTCCAAATCCAGAGAGTGATTTCCTCCTGTGCCTGTACAATAAGGCAGTGCAGCATGTTTTCTCCTGAAGGAAGCAACAGGATTTTGTTGAATATATGGAAGTGAATTGGTTTTTTGGTTTGTTACTTAAAGCTGATCCTTACTGTCAACATTTGTGATGAGTAAACCTCATGAAATAACACGGCTAAAGGCTTAATCTGGTGCCACTGTGGTTTGCAGGGCTAAATTGGAGAGATATGGCTGTGGCCAGGGACCAACCTGGCTGCTCTGGCATGATGCTGCTCTTAAAAATAGTTAAAAATGCTCCCAGAGATAGTGTGCTGCCATGGGCAGAGCTTGGGAGGGGGCACGGAGGAAATGTGGTGGAAAGAAAGTCATGAAAGGAGTGCTAAATGTGCCATTTCCTGCTGGAGCTGTTCAGCTTATGAGAAATCCTCCCTCTTGCATCCTACTGTTTGGAGTGTGGATTTGGGAGGGTGAGAAAAGGCTCTTTATTAGCAGCACTTTGATTCCCCTGATCCCGGTGGGCTCGTGGCTGGGATTTCCTCCAGCTGAACGCTGATGTGAGCGGCTTCCAAGTGTGTTTGTGCAGAAATGTCAACGTGTGGCAGATCCAAGGGGTGGCTGTGATGTGGGGACAGCCCATCCCAGAGCCCTGACCCTGGTGTGAGCCCTCACACAGAGGGCACTGCTGTGTCCCTTCAGGTGGAGGTGGCCTTTGGAGCTGCTGAGGTCCTTCAGCACTGGCCAGAGCTGTCCCCAGGACTGTCCCATGCAATGGGCAGGCTTGGCCTTGCCCTGGTACACAGTCATGGTGGGCAGCCTCATGAGCCTTAGATTTACTCAGTCCCAGGTGATACCAAGGGAGATTTTGGAGGGTCCAGAATGTGGGATCATGTCAGGTATCTGGGAGTGGTTGTGTAGCCACACTGGGAGGTGTCAGCAGAGCTGTTAGGTTGGCTCTGTCTGAAATTCCCCTATCCACCCCTGTGCAAAGAACAACCTCTGGCTAATGTTAGCATCATAAAACAGCCAGAAAGTGTTTGTCCCTTCATGGCACTCATTTCCCTGTCAGGGACACCCCTTCTCATGTGGCATTGGCATTTCTGAGTCACTTGCCTGGTGTGAAGCTGCAGCTGTGGGTGAGAGGATCAGAAGGGGAGGATGGAGCAAGTGGGTCTCAGACAGGGTTTGGGATCAGGGAAACACCAGAGTCATCAGTCCCTGGGAGCCTGGGCTGTCCTCTGGGCTGGTGAGAATGGATGCAGGCTGGGTGTGGGACACTGCATTCCCTGGCCATCATCACACCAGGCAGAGACAGAGCACAGCCTCACCCTGTAAAGCCCACTCAGAGACGTCAGTGCCTGAACTATTTTGGTAGGAGAATAAAAGTCTGACAGCACCCCACCCCTGGAGAGTTTGCTGGTGGATGTTGTGCCCACCCGCCCTGAGCTTGCTTTAGCATCAAAACCAGGCTCTGCCTGTGGCCAGCACCATGCTCACAGCTCTGCAGCAGCAGTGCAGGAATAACAGGAATCACTTTGGACATGGGAGGAGCAATTTGGGAGCCTCAGCCCAGAGCAGATTGCATCCTTACAGCTCTCACACTGTGGTGGAGCAGCAGCTCACTTCTGGAGCATGTACGTGTCCTCCACAGGCAATATAAGAGCTGTCAAGATTTGCTTCAATGTGGACTAAAGCTGGGTTTCAACAGATCTTTTCCTTCTTTTTTTGATTTCTTTTTCCTTTTTTTTTTTTTTACCTTCCTGGAAAAAAAAATACTGTAAAATTTTGTTCCACTCTCTTTGAATTTAACAGCAGGTTTTTTTCCATTAATTTCAGTGAGGTTGCCGGTATTTGTGTGTGTTTTCATCAGCCAGTGCACAAGTGTAACAGCTGAGCTAGCCCGAAAAAAAAACGGGTTTCTTAGAGAGAAAAGGAAAATGGAGCTCTGCTGGAACAGCTTATGTTTGGCAGTGGCTGGAAAAGGTTGTTCTGGGACTGATTGAAAGAGCACTGGGTAAACTTATGCACATGCCCTCAGGGCAGCCATAAGTTTAGTGATGAAAACGTCTGCATGTTTTACACAGCTCTGCTCAGGGACTGGGGGAGAGGCAGCAGTGCTGCAGAAACACAGAGATGTCATTGCTGAGGGGACAGGACGCTCCAGGGGGAGCAAAGACAAGCCCTGTGGGTCCTTGAGGTGTGCAGGGTGAAGCATCAGTGCAAAGCACAGTCCTGACCCCATCCCAGTGCCCCAGAGAAGTCCCTGATGGGAGCTGCACTCCCTCCCCAGCCATGCCAGGGAGAGCAGCTTCCCCTCTGCATGTGCATCATTTGTGTCCTGATTTTCAGTGCAGAAGGAAGGAGGGCTTGGAAGAGATGGTGGCTGCTTTTTTGTGATGTGGTGCTTGATGTGGCTGCCTTCCATGCTGGAGTTTTGCATGTGGTGTGTGTGTGTGACATAAGTGGCCTTAAAAATACAAGGGATTGGGTGGGAGGAAAAGGAGAATGGAAACCATCTTTTATTGAGCTAGATACCATAATAATCCTGGCAGTGAACTAAGGGAGAGCTCCAGAGATGGGTTTTTTTTTCTGCCATACATTTGTTTTCAGTATAACCCAGAGAGGAGAGACCTTCCCACTTGCTGAGCAGCAGCCATGCCCTGGGGAACTTGGTTATAACTAATTCCAGAACAGGGTGTCCCTTTTGGGATCTCTGTGTGCTTTGCACATAAAACTTGCACCCCGCCTCTAGGACTGACATTAAAAAAAGGAAAATGAACTCCAAAGGCTGGACTGGTGAATGGGGCTCTTTGTTCTGGGACATTGTCACCCAAGAGTGAGCTCTACAGGGAGATTTATAGCAAGATTCCAAGCTGCTAATGAGGGAAGGCTTCTCTCAGTAGTCAGGTGGCAGAGCACAGCAGCCCATGCTCAAGGAAGAGGAAGGTAAGGTTGGCTGTACAAACGATCCCCTGGGTATGTGCATGAAAAAGAGATGGGTGATGTGTCATATTTGCTGCTTAGAGGGTTGCTGCAGCTGAGGGAATGTGCTTTGCCAAAGCTCTTGGGCTTGGCCATGGGCTCCTGGGGTTTGGCCATTTCTGAAGCAATCCTTGGGTTTCTGGATGTGGCTCTAGTTTGAGGTGGCTTGTTGAGGTCTCTGAAGAGCCCTTGTGTCACTGAGGGCTGTGGGACAGCTCTGCTCTCTTTGCTGTCATGGTCACAATCTATGAAATCTCAGCTTCTTTCATCCCTAAACCATCTGGATATTTTACTCATGGCCAAATCTGCCTGAATCAAAGGAGGAGCACCCCATGGTTCCAGCAGGGTGTTGGTGTGAAGAAGGGCCACTGACCCTGCAGAACCTCCTGGAAGGAGTCAAAGCCTGGAAGGGCTTGAAGCAATGAAGGGCAGTGTTGGGGTGGAGATAAGAAGCCACCACTGGTAGATAAGGTCAAGGTCAGGCTTCTTTGTGCAGTGCAACAGATCTAGCTACACTCTGTAAGCAGGTGATGCTGGGGCCTCAGCTTGCTCTTCTGCTCCATCTGTAAATAGCTACACTGGAGTGAGAATGGTTGTTATCTTTGTTGGAGTGACTGGGATCAGCCATCCTGGCTGATTTCTCAATGGAGGGAAAGCTTTGTCTTGCTTAAGATCGAGCAGGAAGGCTATAAAGCTGCTGGGATATGAGACCACATTATTGCTTCAGTCTAGTTTCAAACAGGCTTCACCCTCTGGAAGAGTTTTCTTATATTTTGTTAATTCTCTAGCATGCAGGAAGGCAGGTTTATGGCTTGTACTCACCCTACAGTGCTTACAGTGCTAATGAATTTGAGTAGTTAATCAATTTAGTGTGAATTCTTCTATGTTAAAAAAAAAAACAACCAAAAACACATATATATAAAACCATCCAATTTCTGCTTACTCCTTGCAGAATGTTTTCTGTCCTGTCAGTCTAAACACTGGGAAGTATTTTAAACAGATGTAGGCCATCAGTTTCTATAAACATCGTAATTGCTTGGCACCACCAATGCTTACATGGAAAGATGCAGATTGCCAGGATCTGCACAGACAGCAGCCACACGCTTTCTGCTGTGCCCAGAAACACAGCTTACATCCCAACAGAGGCCTGTAACCTCCCTCCTCTAGAACTCACTTTAGCCTGGAGCCTGGCACCAGCCAAGGGCTGCTATCCCTGCAGCTTTATATAGCTCCAAGCTGCAGGCTCAGCCATTTCAGCATCCTGGCTCGACTGGGTTTGGTAGGAGGATTTGGATTCTACCCCAAAAACTTTTTGTTCTCATTACCTTGCTGCAGAATTGCACCTCGAGTTGCTCAGGGTGAAAATAATGCAATTGGCCTCCCTGTGCTCACATTCAGTCCTTCCCCAGCTTTCCAGGAACTCATCCTCTTTGATTTCTGGGTGATGGTGAAGCTGATGTCCATGATGCTGTCCCTGGGAAGCAGAGGAGGTGTGGTCCTCAACTTGCCCTCTCGTAAAGATGATGAATTGAGCTGGAGTGTTAAGGGGGTGGAAGGAAAGGGAAGGAAAGGATGGATAATATGCCTTCTAATAAATCTACTGAGGCAATTAAGATGGCCTTTAAAAATGTGTATTATCAGCACAAATAGAAATACAGACAAGAGCAGCGGCCAAGGGCTGCTCTGTGTCTGTAACAAACAGGATGGACTCATCATTCACCCAGGGACTGCTGGCCAAACCCATGGCTCTCCAGGACTGGGGTGAACAGCTCTCCCCAGTCCATCTTTCATCCTGGAGTCACGTGCAGCTCAGTCCTTTTTATTCCATATTTGCCTGCAACAAGGTGGTGGGCGGTTTGGCAGCATCTTGCAGTGTTTTTTTTTTGATGATTCTTTCCATCAGTCCTGACTGGGGTGGGTCAGAATTGGACACCTCTGCACTGCAGACCAGTGGCAGCAAGTGGCCTGAAAGTGTGAAGCCATCCAGGGCTTTGCCCTGCATCATTCCTGCCTCGAGACAGCCCCATGTGCATTCTCCTCCTGTTAAGAAATACTAAGTGGCAACAAAAAAATGAGACTTTGCTGATAGCATATGTTCAAAACACAGGCTCATTTCTTAATATGCTTTGGCTCCAGCCTCTAGCTGAGAAGCCAGATTGCTAAAGCACCAGAGTGTGGATAAATGTACAATCGGGGCATTGCGTAATTTTTGCCTCAGTGTGACATACAGAGAAAGCTGTGAATATCACCAGAGACCAGGGAAAGCAACTGCTGCTCTCCTGGAACAAACATTTCAGGTCACTCTTCTTCCTGCTATTCATTCTTGGTCAGGTTAGTGTTGGGAAAGGTGTTGTCCAGATTTTGAAGTACAAATGAAGAATTTCCCACTCCATGGAGGCATGGAGGATAGAGTACCAGAAAAGTATTCATCTCCAGAAGGTGATGACACCTCCAGGTGTCTGCTTAAGCTGTCTAAGTCTTTAAGTCTCTAAGTCAGTTTAGTTGCCTGGCTAAACTGCTCAACAGCTCCTCTACACAGGGAAGAGACAAAGGTTACTCCTCAAGGCTCTTCCCTGCACAGGAGGTTAATTCCTGCTCTATAGTCACTTAAATAAATATCTCTGCAGAGATTATAAAGAGATCAAAGGCAGATCAGCCACCTAGTTCAGTTGCTTACATGATTAAAGTTTTCTGGGGCAAGTGTTCTTTTTCCTTTGCTCCCAGTGACAAAGGTTTCCAGGGCATCTGGTGAACACCTCCATGGTGCAAGGAACAGGTTTCTGCAGCAATAAAAAAGGGGCCCCTTTTCCCCAAGAGCACTAAACTTTGCCCAGAAAGCTTCCAAGTCTCTGCAAGGAAACCTAAAGCTGGAGCAAAAGGTTGGAGTTTATGGAAGTGGTTTGTGGTTGTGGTTAAAAGAGTTTGCTCTTCCATCTGCGCACAAGGGTCTTTTTCTAGGAATTTTTGTTCATGTCACTAGGAATTCAGCCCAAAATAGACTCATTGGGACAAAGAAGAAGTGAGAAGCATGGCTCAAGAGTCAGAAATGCACAGAACTTGGCCTGGAATAGAGTTTTGTACTCTCTGAGAAGGGCATAATCTGATGTCAAGCTTTCCCCAAGAGTCATGCTCCTAAATGGGAAGGAGCCCAAAATGATCACATGCTGAGTGCCTGTTCAGAGACAAGTGGCTCTTACTGCCAAACAAACTGGAGGAGAGGGCTGCTCTTGAAAAATTCACTGCTGCCCACGTGCTGATCCTCCTCAGGAGAGCAGGCATTTCTCAATCACAGCCAGGCCAACTGCTCTTCTCAAAACCAGCATTCCAGGAGTCATCATCTCCTCTGCACCGGGGTCAGGAGCTCAGCAGTCCCTTCTCTTTCAGTCAGGGTGGCTGTCAGCAAATCTTTCTGGAATTTCCTCAGGTGGCTCCTGGCAGGAAGTCAGCAGGGAAAAAGACACCTGCCCTGAGGATGTCTGTTTTGACTTTGGCCTCTGGGTTTGGGGTAACATGACAAACAAGATCATGGGAAAAATGGTATCTCTTCTGTTCTTTTACTGCACTTGATGGGTTTTAAAATATGAAGACTGTCCTCTCTCCAAATGAAGCATAACTGGATTTTCTTACTCCAGAAGTTAAACTGAATTCTTGGTCAAAAAAGTCCTCTGAAGAAGATGCTGTAAGTTTTCAGGCCTTTACATCACTGCAGTTTTTCTAAATTTTATTAGTCTTTGCCTCTGTTTCTCAAGTGTCACATTTCTAAAGAAATGCAGGTTTTGTCCTTTAGGTAGCAGGCCAGGGTAAATTCTGTAAGCCGCAATTATTCAGTTCAGCAAACACATCAACAGGCAGTGACCCCTCCAGGGCAGACCTGTATTTCTCAGATTAGTCATATTTGGCTATGAACTCTTCCATGGTCCAGCAGGAATCAGAGATCACATCTTCTACTGGGATGTGAGAACCATCTGACCCAGTATCTCAACAGTTACATAACATATTAAAATTAGGGAAAGAAGATAATTCATTAATCCCTTCCTTTCTCTTTTGAAGGAAGGATTCATGAGTTTATGAGGATGTGACCTGACTTTCTTCTAAACTGATTTGCTTATTCCCCCCAGTGAGAGTGGCCCACCAGCCAGAGCAGCAGGGATCCCTCATTCCAGCATCATCAGGACTTGAGACACTCCACATTGAGACCTGAATCCCAAGATTGGCCTCTGCCAAACTGTAGGCTGGGGTCCAAACATCAGTAGCAACTATTTAGGAAAGGCTTATTCCAAGATATGGTTTAGAAATGCCTGCAGTGTTTCCAGCCTGGGAGGCAGGGACCAGAGCACATTCCCAGCTGCTGTTCTTCAGCACATTCCCAGCTCCTTGCAAGCCAGCTCCTGAGCCCTTTGCAGCCTACCTGGGAGCTGGCTGGGTTGGTTTTGAAGCCTTTCTCAAATCACCTGCAGGTCCCACTCACCACTCTTGTACAGCAAAAAAACACCTCTTCCCTGCTGCCAAAAATGTCTCCAGTGGCGATGCAGAAATCAAGTTCTGGCAACAATTCCCTCTTAGTATTTCCACCTGAAGAAGAAAAGGAAAACAAAACAAAGCAGCAGAAGTTGCTGTCTGTGGGGCTATCAGGGCTGCAAAGTCTCTTGCCTGATGCTGCAAGGCCCACACCTTGGGAAGAGCAGGCTCTTTCAGGCACTGGCATTTTGTTGGAAGTGTTGGTGGCCAAGCCCTTCTGTTTGGTGAGGGCTCTTGATCCATGGCTCTTTCAGCATCCCTACTAGCCCATGGTCCAACAAGGGCTCCTTTGACATCACTTGGAACTGAGCTGGAGCAGGGCTGGGCTGAGTCTTTCCCTTCAAATGGGAGGAGGAAAGGTGTTTATGGGAACGCCTGGGTGCTCATGGGCATCTCCAGTCTGCCGGGAAGTCACCAAGCAGTCAAGTCAATTATTTTTAATGAACTGGGCCAAAGCTGATTGTGTTATTTTGTAACATATTAGTTTGGAAAGCAGTGAAATTATTTGGCATCTTTCCCTGGCCATCACAGGGACCCCTTTGTGCTTCCCTTTTCCCCACTTTTCTCTCGTGTGTATAGCTGGCTCCCACATCTCCACTTGCTGACGCTGATTGATTGCATTAATATCACTGTAAATATTACATAATCTCCGCTTACAATGCTAGAAGGAACTGATGAGTTTTACTCTGCCAAGAATTTTCAGGCTGGAAAATAATAATAAAAAAATAATCTCGAAAAAATAAAATCTCTCTTACTCTTTCCCCCCTTTTTTTTTTTTTTTTTTTAGCCATGTGCATTTGCAATTGGCCCCATTGGCTGCAGACCAAGACAAGGCTGTATGGACTGTTTGTGGCCATTGCTTCAAGGGGACAGTGAAAAAGAAGTCACAGCATCACAGAAAACTGTGCCTGGCCTCAGGAGAGGTGATGGGGACGGGATATTGGAAGACAACTTATGGAAAAAATAGTTGAAAAAACTATTCAGAAAACGGGATTCAGCTGAGCTAAGGAGGATGAGGATGCACAGAGAGGTTTATACCCCATCCTGGGCCAGTGGAAATAAGGATTGTTGGGATGTGGTACCCTCTTCTCTCCATTAGTGGGTGATTTAAGCCAGAGTACTGGGTGTTTGAGCTCACCCCCTTTAGGATTTGAAGATTCTGAGCTGGGGAGGCTGCACTGCTGCTAGGAGGGATGGAGGGGAGGCTCCTCTGCCTTCCGAGGAGCCAAGGATGGTCCTTCCCACCCTGCTCAGGGAAGGTGGGAGGGGAGATGTGCCTCCTCCCTCTGCAGCACCAGTCCAGGGCTGTTTGACCTCCTGCATGTAACACATCCTCCATCCCAACCCTGGTCCAGGCCAGCTCTGTTTCTTTTCTCTGTCTCCCAGCCGGAGACAACTCCGTATCAAGTTGCGCTCTGAAGCAGGCGAGCTCTTCTCAGACTCCACAAAAAATCCATTTATCATATCAGCCTTACACTAGCCAAAGCACCAGAGATAAAAATTATCTTGGAAATCTGAACACAGATTCTAATCTAAGGTACAGCAGCATCTGTTTCCCATTACGTTTTATGACTCGCAAGGTTCGAGCGGCATCACTCCCGCCGTGAGATATTTGGGAAAGCAGAGGTCTGCTCTTCCCAGAACTGCAGGTCCCAGTGCTGCTTGCTGCTCATCATCTCCCAGGGCTCATCTGCATGGGAATAGCTGATTACTCAGCGTGTCCAGTGCACAGGCAGGCTCCCTGGGCAGTGCTCTTGCCTGAGCTCAGGGTTATGCTGACTTCAGCAGCACCAGCACTGCGCTTGGACTCCTTTCAGAAGGCAGCTCAGGGATGTTTTCCAGAGGTATTTGCACCACCAGCCTGCCAGACTCCACTGGTCCAAACTGGCTTGGGAGAAGCAGTGATGTGGATACACAGTGCCATGATTTCAGGCTCCTTTTCTAGCAGAGCTTTTTCTGAGCTGTGCTTTGGGGATGAGGAGCTCCACTCGTGTTGCTGCCAGAAGTGACTCAAACCTGCCACTACTTCTCACCTCACAAGGCCAAATCCTGCATAGTTGGGTGCATGGGGCAGCTTTTGGCTTAGCCATGGGCAGGCCACTTGATGCAGGGTAATTCAGCCAGGTTGTAATGCCATCTTCCTTGTACCTCAGGGAATTTTTTCATGGCAGCCACATCTCAGGGACATCCATGACCCAGCTGGGGGCCCTGAGGGCACTAACAGACCTTGATCTCATCAATATCTATCAGTATCTGAAGGGAGGATGCCAGGAGGAAGGACCAGGCTCTGCTCCATGGTGCTGAGTAATGGGACAAGAGGCAGTGGGCAGAAATGGATGCACAGGAACAGGAGGAAGAACTTCTTTGTTGTGCATTGCCTGAGCACTGGAACAGATTGCCCAGACAGGGTGTGGAGTCCCTCCACAGGAGACATTCCAGAACCACCTGGACACAGTCCTGTGCTGTGTGCTCTGGTTGGACCAGATGCCCACTGTGGTCCTTTCCAACCTGACCCATCCCCTGACCAGCCTCACCTTGGACTTTTGTTGGTCCCCACTTGAGCTCAGCCCATCCTGAGCTGATCACAGGCTTGCCCTGTTCCTGTGCTGCTGCTTGGTTTTCCTGGCTTTTCCTTTAGGGAGCAGCCCTGCTCTTGTGCTTCTCCCTGACGCCAGCACGCTTGCCGTGGTGTGCAGTGCCTTGGGCATGTGCTGTGAACTCAGCCTTGCCCCGCCACGCAGAGACAAGTATGCAGCTCTGCAAACTACTGTTTGCCTCTGGAGACAAATTATGGCATGCTGCAATAGCTGAGGAATAGCATAAGAGGAGTATGCAATGAATCATGATGCATATGCACACGAGGGGAAAAGTTCAACCTTCTGTTTGCCATTATCTGACTCTTGAAAGCTGAACTGCTCAGTTCTTGCATTTTCTGTGCCGAGTTTATTTCTGTGGCATTTCCTAAGCCTTTCTGTCTGTCTCAAGGCAGGGGAAAGAGAGTGTGTCCCTCTGCAGATCATTGCATTTGGGCTGGCTTGCAAATAAAAATCAAATCAATAATAAAATAGGATAAGAAACATGTAGTGTGTAACTCTAGATCTCTGTACTTGTGGAGTTGAACCTTTTTCCTCAGCTTGCCCAGCTGTGGTGTGCCTGAAGGCTCGTGTGCTGCTGCACATCCTGGCTGGGGTAGAAGTGGCTGCAGGCACAGGGAGTTTGGAAACTGTCGTGGCTGCAGGAGGACATGTGCCCTGACATGCCAGTGGTGTTAAAAAGAAAATGTATTTTGATTAGAATCAGAGATGTCAGGTCATGTTTTCTCCCTCCATCAGTTGAAATGGGTTTTCTCTGACAGGGGTGGAGAAAGTGAAGAGAGGAGATAGTCCCTCTCCACCAATTTACTCAAAGCTGACTTCACATCTCAAGGCACCTGTTTTTCCCTCATAGTGGTAGCAAGATGTCTCCAGTTGAGCTCAGCCCAGTCTGAGCTGCTGGATTGCCTGCCTTTTGCCCTGCTCCTGGGCTGCTGCTTGGTTTTCCTGGCTTTTCCATTAGGGAGCAGCCCTGCTCTCCCTGACCAATCTCCAAAACTTCTTCAGTCTCCCCCACTCCTTGGGCCTTTTGACTCTGGGCTTTTCAGGCTTTTCAGCCTAAAATCCCCACAAATGTCTATGGCAATATAGGAAAATTAGTCATTAATTCATTTCATGATCACTATGCATAAGTAGTCCCAAAGAATTGTGGTACCCAGGATGAGACACAAATCAGGGATTTGTTAGTCTCTGCTCAATATGTCAGATTTTGTCAAACTTCCAAATTGCATAGTGGATATTTGTCCTTCCTCAGGCAAATGTTTAATGCAAAGAGCAGGCCAAGAGGTTTCCAATCATCTCTTAATCATCTATGAACACCCACACGGGAGAGGGTTTTTTTGGGGGGAAAACAAAAGCCTCTCCTTAATCTAGCGGAAAAACGAGATCCTAAAATAATGAGGAAACAGAAGCTAAACACATTTAGAGTGGTGACAAGACGTGGGTTTTCAAGAATGACACTAATTATGCATTGAAACCCATTAACTTGGTGACTGGAAGAGTCTGCATTCCTTCCTTCCTCCCCTTGGCTGCCAGAGCTCCTCTGGAAGTGCAGGCTGAGCCATGCAGGAGGTCAGTGCTGCCACTCCTGCTGCCCTGACCTGGGAGCAGGAAGTGTGGGAATGCCTCACAATGGCTGTAAGCTGCTCCACAACCTGCAGCCTTAACCCTGAAACCTTAACCCTGAAGTCTAAGGATGCTCATTTCTATTTAAGAAGTGATTTAGGTCCAATTTCTTGGGCAACAACACATGCTTTTGCTGGGATTAGGACCAGGGAGAGGGTGGCACCTCATCCCATCCCAGATCCCATTCCTGGGCCACCTTGCCCTGCTCCACACAGCTTGGGTGAGTTGGTTTAGTCATAGCTCTGTGCATGTCCTAGAGAAGCACATGTGGCTCATGTGTCTAAAGCTGTAACTTGGATTATGTGGCAATGAGAGCAGTTGAATGAACAATTTCACTGGAACCTGACCTGCCAAATGAACCTGACCAAAATACACTTGTGATGTTTACATCAATCTGATTTTTCTAGATAGTCTCTAAGGGTAAAAAACCCAACAAAATAAAACCCTCCCCCTCAGTGATATTAATTAATCACAGTGATATTTGCTTTCTTATTGTGTTCTCAAGCTGGCAGTGCAGTTACCAAACTTAGAAAACCATGCCATATCTTATCTTTTTATTTAAAAAAACCAGCTGTGACTGTCTGATCTGGCTGCATGCAGCAGGGAAAGATCATTCTGGAGAACTGGCTCTGGGACCAAGCACTGTTTGGATATTAACAGACCTCAAACAGTTTGGGATCAGAGATACTGGATAGGATTTTGCACAGTATCTGATACAACAGAGCCTAGACCTCAAAGTGTTCCCAAAACACAGGGCTGAGGATTGTCTGTATGGGTTAATCCTGCCTGTCCAGGCACTGGAGGAAATACTGCAGCATTCCCCCTGTGTCCACCCCCTCGGGAGCTGGAGGAGAATTTAGGTCAAAGTACAGAGAACTGTATTACAGTATTAGCACTTATTATCCTGTTTGATTCTATTAAGGGAAACCTGCAGTGAGGAATGAGAATGGAGTTGGCCCTTTCCACAAGTGCTTTAACAGCTGGTGGCCCAAGAGCTGTTTTGATGAAATAAATCACCCTGGTGGAAAAATCTCAAAAGCCGCAGACTGTGGAAAGTTGACCAGATCTTTACTGGCAATATTTAGGGATGCTCTAAACAATGAGACAGTTGTTTTCCTATTATTTTCAGTACTGTGCCTGGAAAAACATGATATCCCTGAAGCTTGCCTGCCCTGCAAGCTTTGGGATGCGTGGCACTGCTAAACCTGACTGCAGGATTCCTGGAGGGGCTCCTGTGCTTGTAAAGACTTTTAATGTATCCAATAATTAGCTGGATTGCCTTGACCTCAGTTGGAGACAGCAGGATAGGCAGGGTTGAAGGGTTTTTTTCCTGGAGCCTGGCTTATTCCTGCAAGTATCCTCCACAATCCTGCACCTGCTGTGAATTCCTGGGAAAAAAAAAGAAAAAGAAAAAAAAAGGGTTGTTGCAATGGCCTCTGCCATAAAACCTGTGAAAAGTAAATACAGAGGCAGGGCTGAAAGAGCCCCTCAGATCCCACTGGAGAGGCTGTAAGGCACCAGCTCCCTTTGTGCCTGTGGCAGGATCCCCCCTTGGAGTTGTCTGGCCTCTGGATGGCATCACAGGGAGGCAAATCCAGAGTTTCCATCTGCTAACACTATTTTGGATTATAACTCGAAGGAGATGTGCTGGAAAAAGCATCTCCTGGGGCAGACAGAGGTTTTGCCAGCTCAGACTGGAGAGAAGAGCTGGGCAGAGGCTCCACACACACAGGACAGGTCATCTTGTCAAAAAGAGGTCTGATGTTCACCTTCTGCCCCTGGGAAGGTCATCTTGTCAAAAAGAGGTCTGATGTTCACCTTCTGCCCCTGGGAAGGTCATCTTGTCAAAAAGAGGTCTGATGTTCACCTTCTGCCCCTGGGAAGGTCATCTTGTCAAAAAGAGGTCTGATGTTCACCTTCTGCCCCTGGGAAGGTCATCTTGTCAAAAAGAGGTCTGATGTTCACCTTCTGCCCCTGGGAAGGTCATCAGTCCAGCCTGCAGGGCTGGGACTAAGGACAGGCAAAAAAAATAATCAGATCTAAGAAGCTGAGCTTAGAAATCCTCCTGCAGCAGCAAAAGGAGGTTAAGGTGTACAAGAAAGGAGACCTTTCCTGTCTGGTTGTTGTTGGTGGCTGCTTCTGATGAGGCTTGACCTTTTCACAAATTCCTGAGTGCTGCAGAGGAGCTTAGTGCTGGCCTGAAGTGGTGAGGAAGCAGAATAGAAATAATCTGCCAAATGCAATCTGCCAAACTCTATCTAATAAAGCCTTTTTCTTTAATTGGGTGTTTGTGGAAGTGGCAATAGTAGTTTAAATACAAGGTGCAGGGTTGCTGGATGGGCTGCTCTCCTCCAGGCAGGCTCTCAGAGAGTTTTTTGGGTTACTCTGGTTTGGGTCACCCTGGTTTGGGTTACCCTGGTTTGGGTTATCCTGGTTTGGGTCACCCTGGTTTGGGTCACCCTGGTTTGGGTTATCCTGGTTTGGGTTACCCTGGTTTGGGTCACCCTGGTTTGGGTTACCCTGGTTTGGGTCACCCTGGTTTGGTTTGGGTCACCTTTCTGCTGCTGCTCCTATCAGTGCTCTCCATAAAGCTCTGATGGGTGAGAGGCACCAGTCTCCCTGCTCATTCTCCTGGAAGGAAAACCTGCTGACCTCCCAAGACAGCATCACCAGCACCTTTCCACAATCAGCCCAGCACAGAACTTTGCATACATTTTCTTTCCATCCCCGTTGTTTCTCCTGTTTACACTGTTGTCCCATTTACACCTTTTAATGACACAAAGGATCGATCTCCCAAGTTTATACAATAGCTTTTGGCCATAGTTCCTTTGTTGTGGGTAAAGCAGAAAGCCTTTACTGAGATTTATTCCACCTTATGGAAGAGAGGCACGAAAATAAGTTATTATAGTCAGAAAGTCCTGTTTACAGGGGAAAAAAAATAGAGCAAGCCCGGCATGTAACGCAGTAAGTGTGGGCTGTGGGAGAAAAGATGTAATTGTTGTCTGTGCTCAACACAAATCTAAACAGGATCACAAGTAATTAGCTATTTAATAGGTGACTAAAGTAAATACTGCAATTAAAAATCCTATTAAAAATAATATTAAAAAAAAAGAAACCTCGCAAGAAATGCAGCTTTGTCCTGGACTGCCAGTCAACAAAATCAACAAACCATTATGGAAAAAAATGTCCGTGCATGCCCAAATCAGTAAAACACATAGTAATTACTTGGCACACTTTATCTTCAAAGTCCTCTGCGTGAGCTGAGTAATTAATCCTCCCAACACCTCGGTGCAGTATGTGCAGCAGGCTCTGGTAAAAAGCAAGTTTGTCTTGCAGCCAGGTACAAATACCTTGTTGTGGGGCTCATTCTCCATGGAGGAAATGCCTCTCTAAAGTCAATAACAGCGAGTGGAGGTGGTTATCTCTTCAGTGGCACTCATTGTAAACCACTGCTGCTTTTGTTTGAGGGGTGGACTGAGATTCAGGGACTGAGAGGCTGTCCTTGGGTTCCCCATCCCATCCCAGGAGGAGCAGAGAGGCTTTGGAGAAACGCTGGGAGCCCAGGCAGCCCTGCCCTATACCTGTGTCTGAACCCCCGCTGCAAGCCCGGGTCAGGGTGACCTGAAAACACCTCCCGACACTGGCTTTGGGTCTGCTGAGCTGAACTTAATGGATTTTAGTTTAATTCCTTGTTTCAGGGCAGAGGGAGCTCCCCCCTCCTCGCTGGGATGCTGCAGCAGCACCTGGGCAGGGCAGGTAAGACGTGGATGATAAAACCTCCTGTGCCTGGGTGTTTTAAACCCACTTTTGTGCCCTCTGCCAAACAGAAAACAGTTTTCCACTCTGATCCTTCTGCCTGTTGCTCTGTATGTGCCATAAAACCAAAAGGTGGGGGAAAAGATAAATACAAGTCCATCAGAGTGGAATTACATGGGGGAAGGAGAGGTGAGAATGCAGTGGTAGAGCATGGAAAACTCACAGTAACATCAAGCTGTGTCATAAACACACCCAAGCCTGAGCTCTGGGAGTGCCAGCAGAAATAAAATACCTTACAGGGAGAAATCAAAGATGGGACCATCAGCTCCATCCATCTCCTGCAAAGTGCAGCAGAAAGCTGTGGAGCTTGGCAGGTGCCACATGGAGCAAACCTTCCCACCTGGGAATGACTAATCCCACCCTGGCTGTCATTAAGAGACCATTTGCAGCAGTGGCTAATTGGGCACTGAGCAAAATAAACTTTCCCACAAAGAAGGTTGAGCTAGAAATGGAAAAATACCCGTGCAGAGATTAATTCTGGTGTGGGAAGGAAGGCACTTCTGCCAAATGAAAGGGAACATGGAAAAAAGGAGCTGCTTTCCCTTTGATCAGAGGGGCACCTGGGCAGCAAGGAGGAAAATGGAGGTTTATGGATGGAGGAAAACACAGGTTTATGGATATGCAGCTGGCAGAGAAGAGCATTTTCACCAACTGAGATTTTGTAGTTGCAGGTGTGCTGGTGTGTACGTGGAAGGGGGAAGTTGCTATACATCAGCTACAGATCAGGATGTGAACAACACCAAAATGGGGCTCCTCCTCCCTTCAAGGAAGGCCCTTTTCCCCCTTTTCCCCCCTTCTTTCTTTCTTTAATCTTTTTTCTTTCTTTCTTTTTCCTTTCCTCCAGGCTCCTCTGCTTTTCAGCTCTCAGAGGAGCCCCATACCTATATTTATTCTCCAGCCTGCTGTTGATAAGGGAAAATTATGTTCTCTAGGATGAATCCCCAAGAATAGGTACTCATCAGAGTTATTAGCCAGGTCATCTCCTTGTGGATTTTCCATTCTTCTAGGAATTAAAATGAAAACAAAGGAGGCAGAGTTGGGAATCCTGAATGGGTTTAGTAACACGTGGAACGTTTCCCAAACCCTCACGTTGTGCAGGCATAAGTCATGCAGAGTTTTCCATGTGCTCACAAGCCCTATCTTAAACCCAGAGTAAACTGCCAAGTTATTTCCCTGCAGGACAGGCTCTGTGACGTGCATCAGCTGGGTCACCAGGAGAGCCCAGCCCTGCCAAACAGCATCTGAACACATGCTGGGGCTTAGACAAGGACCTCAAGCACGTGCTTTAGGATCTCTATCCTGATTTATGAATAATTCCCACTACTCTGATCAGAGGCATGGGATGAGGCTGGTCTCTGTGCTGAGATGTATTGACTTGTCTATTGCAGGTTTCCAGGGAATTTCACCTTTCCAACTCTTCTTCTGTGCCATTAGGATATCAGGCTTAGCTGGAAGAGATGTGTAGGTGACTCCTCTTTGAAGCTTGATGTGACAGCACTGGGTGGAAAAACTCCTATTAACAAAGCCCAAGCTGTTACTCCAGCAAATATTTAACTGACTTCAAATACCTGCTCATTTCTGCTCTTCCCAAATAATTTTATTTCTGCTCTTCCCAGATAAGTCACTGCTTGGAGGGCATTTCGATATGTTACTTCTTCAGTGTCTCTTTCTCAAGAGAAAATCTGCTTTGCCACATCAGTTGCTTCTGAAAGGACACAAAGAATGTCAAGAGCAGGGACACTTAGGAGCCATCCTTTCCACAAGGTGATGGAATCCATGGCTCATCCAGGAGCTGCTGGATGCCCACTGGAAGCCCAGACACCAGGATACCCTGGAGAAAAGGGGATCCAAACTGGATCACAGACACCAGCAAATAACCCTGTGCTTCTCAGCATTTTTCAGAGCAAATGTCCCAAGCCCATGACTTTCCTTTCTGCCTTCCAGGGAGTGGGAAGCAGCATTCCCAGCCTGCACACATGACTTTCCCTGTTTATCCCACAGTGTCTCTCGGATTAGACCCCTCTGCCATCCATCATCCATTCAGAGATACAGATTTCACTAATGGCCACAGTGTAAATATTTACAGTAAACAGTTCTAACAGCTGACTTTTAGTAGCCACTGTGCATATGGAACTGCATAAACAGGAAGGACAATTATAGGGATGGAAAAATTGGCACAGGAAGGAAGGAAAATAAGAAACTACAATGCTGAAGTCCTACACTATTAATTAATATAACAATTTATTAGAAATGACCCTTCTCTTCTGAAGACCTACAGTACAGGCAATACAATCACATAGAATTATTTGGCCCCACAAAATAATGTATAATGCTGAAAATAATCTGATGTAACCTTTTTAACCCAAATTATTAGCCAGGATGTGGGGTCTCAGGGCTTTTTTTTTCACTAGAAGTAGATATTAATGATGGTCTCAAGTATTTCTATAACACAATCCTGTTTATTTCAAAGCCTGGGCAAAATCCTTGTTCCCTGAACTCATTAGGAATTAAAGAGCAGGAGGCAGTTTCCTTGGGCAGTGGTCCAACTCCCCTTTTCCAGCCAGCACTCAACTCAAAAAACTCACTTCATCAGTCTCATTTCAAGGTCATGCTTCATGTGCTTCTTCAGTTATCCTTGACTTTTTCAGCTGCCTTCTCTCCTCGCTACTGTGATATTTCTCATGATGTTTTTACTACCTATTTCTCCCCTTTTCTCCTGTTTCCTTTCCATTCCCACCCTCCCCTTCCCCCCAAAAAAGACCCAAGAAACTGCATGAAATCCTTTGCTCCTTTAAAAGAAAATAAAATCCTTAGCACTAGCTAACTCATGCTTTAGGCAGTGGATACTAGTGTTTTGGGCACTAATTCTCCCCTCATCCCCCAAAACAGCTATTTCTTTAATTTATTCTCATCAAAAAGTGACTATTTCCCACCTGACAGTGACTTGGTATCTTCAGTTGCTNAAGTTCTTTTTCTTCCTTGTCTCCACAAGAATCTTCCTGAGGGAAAGACAAAATTTGTTCTGGTCTTTTAGCCAGGCTTTGCCTCTGGATGGGGTTTTGTTTTTACTTTCCCCTCGAGCTGGTAAATCCCTGTCACCATGTCACACACAGAGCAGTGACAAATTCCTGTGCACACTTTGCCTGTGGGTTCACACTTTGGGCCTCAGTAAGAAGAAATATTGGCTCCCACTCCCCCCCTCTGCCAGAATAACTCTTCCTTTCCCTGTGTTTGTTTAACTAATCTGTGCTAAGGCCACCTGCTCTTCCAAAGGCAGCAGCAGCATGAGAAAATACCAAAATGTTTCAATATTTCAGTGGGAATCAAGGTTCCACGGCTTTTTTTGGGCACAGCAGCAGGGTATTTACAAGGCTAATTTCAGCTCCTCAAAGCATTCCAGCAGCTTTTTAAAGGGGGGGACCCCTGAACCTGAACTGAGCGAGGCTTAAAGTCAGGTTTATCCATCCCAGGTGCCAGGGGTGCTCAGATCCACACTCTGGGTGCATTCCCTGCCTTGGAGCTGCTGTATCCTGCAGAAGGAGGATATTGTTTGACTTGGAGCCAGGCAGATGGCTGACAAAATAGTGTGACCAAATTAAGATGGATGAAAAGTGGGGACATAGGAGGGGAGAAAAGTGAATTTCTTTTCCTCTTGTGGAAAATCCAAGCAGGCCAATACCTGCTGCAGTCCAGGTGGCATTCATTTCCCTCATTTACCTTACTGGGGGGACTGGGATTTTAATTTTATTTCATTTATTTTCTTTTTACGATTTTCTTGAAGCTTTTTTTTCCCTTCATCTGTATTTTGATTTTCTTTAGAACCACATGTCTTCCTGCTACATGGAAAAGAATCAGTAAGCCATCACCTCCACTTCCTAAAACACTTTTACAACTGACTTTTTCAAATTAAATGTATTTGTGAAAACCTGCTGCTGCCTAAAAAAAAAAAAAAAAAAGGAAAAAAAAAAAA